>JBAMBJ010004016.1:0-67109 GCA_037043495.1 Drosophila recens
GATGAAAACTATTTTGATTTCGAAGCTAGCTGTGCGCATTATGACTTAATCATTAATTTTTTTATCAAGCACATTTACAGCAAAAAATATTTAAGATTTTTAACAACAAGTAAAATGTTTCCTTTGAAGAAGTGTTGTTGCTGCATTTTATTACCATGGGGAATAGTTGCTATAGCAGTTCTCGATATGCTGTTTACACCGTTTGCATGTGTTGGAGCTTTTGGTCCGTTATTGATACCAAACCATAATCTATTTCTTTGCTAATGTTAAAAACAATACACAGATGTTTACAGGGGATGGCTGCCATTTGTGTTTCTAGCTTTGCTGATTTTTAAATTTATTGGATGTATGCTTCTTATAGTTTCAATATGGGTGGTAAGTTTGAAGCTGATCGAAAATCAATCTAAGAATCAACTAAGATTTTCTCATTTCCTAGCAAAAAAGTCTACTAGTCATTACTTATCTGATAACTGACATGATTTGTGTGATATGGTATTTAGTCGATGGTATAGTTGGCATGGTCAATGGCGAAATTCTTGCTGGTATTTTGTTAATCATTTTCACTTGTAAGTATCTTCAAATAATGTTTCATAAATTTTTTTTTTCTTATATGATGCCTGTTCTTCCTGTCCACAGTAATTTCCATTTACCTTTGGCTCTGTGTTTTATCTTGGTTTATGGAACTTCGAAAGCTCGAAAAAGAGAAATGAAAAATACGCTGAGTCATTCAAAGAGCTTAGATTTATTATTTTGTACGCTGATAAAAAGCCGTAAAAAGGTCGATGATGCGCAAATCCTTTACTTGATGACGCAGATTCAACAAAGTCGCCAAAAAGAAAACAGCAAATAGTATTACACTTAAGGCTTCTCAACGGTACTCTGACTTTATATTTTTGGTTACAATAGATACTGCTTTGATAGCAAAAAAAAGTTAGGAAAGATTCTGCAACATTTTATTTTTTTTAATTTGTCTAGCAACAATTGAGGAGACTGAAGAAAATCTTAAAATGTTCGATCTCCTTTTGTTTTATTTGTAACTGTAAGTTAAATATAAAGAACAGATTGTGTATTTGAATATATTTTGCATTTTCATGAGCCCACAGATATGTATATTACCCACAAAAAAAACCTCTTTACGAGGTAAAAGTCTAGTGACGAAAACATTTTCATGCCCCAAAATTTCTGATATCCAATTTTGTGACGAATAATTTTAAGTTTTACATATAAATTATTTTAAGCAAAATTTTGGCACTCGGCACATTGCGCTAAAATGTATCAATTCTTCATACCAAATAAAACTCACTCACTGTTTTGCGCAGTGCCGAATGCTAAAATTTTGCTTAAAATAATTTAAATGTAAAACTTAAAATTATTCGTCACAAAATTGGATATCAGAAATTTTGGGGCATGAAAATGTTTTCGTCACTAGACTTTTACCTCGTAAAGAGGTTTTTTTTGTGGGATATCAGAAATTTTTGAATAAGACCTCAGAAATTTTGAAATTGCAATATTTTTTGACAGTATAGCTTTGTCAACTTTGATTATTGTTTGTACAAGCTGAAGCAAATTGTCTGGCAACACTGGTCCCCTTTACAAACACACATGCCCAGCGCAAAAGCTATCAGCACTCTTAAACTTTGGGTGCTATGACACTTTAATGCTGCTATCCTATTCCCATTCTAAATAAAATGTATGTATTCAGCTAACAGGTAATTTCCGCCTTACGCTGCCAGCAGTGCAAAAAGCCCTTCGAAATACCTTTTCAACGATATATAGATAGCATCTGTAGCTTCTATCGTTTGGATGCTATGGTGGTTTCAATTTTAGCGGTTCTTAGCGATTTCCCGCTAAACTAGCGATTTTTCGCAAAAGTCGTAGAGCAAACGTTTCTAGATTTTTGAACAGGAACAAGTCCTCATTCAAACATTTAAGCTATCCAAACAAACAAACTGGCTGCTATGACACTTTGTTGCTGCTGCCCTATTCCAATTCAAAGTAAAACGTATATATTCAGTTAATAGGTTATATCTTCCAAACCTAACGGTAAAACTGTTTGTGTCATATATCAAAAAACGCGAAATTTTACAAACTAAAACATATTGAAATTGAAAAAAAATCGTTAGCGGCGTTTTCTCAAAAACCGCCAAAATGTGGGGGAAAATACCTTATTTCACCTGTAGAAATTTACCTGTGTACTTTAGAAAAAAAGTTAAAAGGTATGCATAACAGCCCTTCAAAATACCTTTTCAACGATATATAGATCGCATCTGTAGCTTTTATCGTTTGACTGCTATAAGGGTTTTAATTTTAGCGGGTTTTTAGCGATTTCCCGCTAAACTAGCTTTTTTTCGAAAAAGTCGTAGAACAAACGTTTCTATATTTTTGAACAGGAACAAGTCCTCATTCAAACATTTAAGCTAAATTAACGATTTGATCCAAACAAACTAACAGACAAACAAACAAACAAACAAACAGACTGACTTTTCATCTCATTTTCGGAAGGCCCCTAAAAATTTCAAAATTAATTATTTTTTGAACCAGTGGTCCGATTTTGATGATCGAGGTGTCATTCGACGCGTATTTTTGATGAGAATTGTAAAAAATTCAACGAAAATTCAAAAAGGCTCCAACGGCCCCATTAGCTCCAATCATTTAAATTTTTCCTCCCACTTACACCTGTTTATCTCACGAACCAGGTGAGTTTTCAAAAGTCTTAGTATGCACATTTGTAAGTTAGGTTGATACCTTTCGATCGGTATATAACTCGACCTGATCGGACAGTCATAGCAAATCTTCAATTCTTCCTGTGTATATATGCTAGTCGCCTTCGCACCCTTCGTGCTGCTTTCGTCACTAGCGCGGACTGCCGTCCGCAGTGATTAGGACCGCACAGGATTTTTTACTGTTATTAATTGTTAAAAGGTTATTGGCAGAAATCGTAACTGCAAAATATTGAATCGCAGTAATTCATGATCATACCTGTTACATTTGGATTAGAATTACTAATCAATTAGATTATTTTTGGAAATAATCGAAGTGACTATATAATTCACTGTTGAAATAATCTAAACTTATTACAATTATTAAAAAAAAAAATCAGAAATAATCAAAAATTATTGTTTATTTTTTTTGATAGTAAAAATTTAAAATAATTTGATTTTTAATAAACAGTTATACATAATCAGAAATAATGAAAAATAATCACAAAAAAAACAAAAATAGTCCGAATACTCAAAAATATTATTTTTGATTATTTTTGATTTTTTCTGATTATTTTTGGATAATTATAATAATTTTAGATTACTTTTAATTTTTGCAATCGTAATCATTAAATAATTTGGAAAAAATAATCGTAATTTAATCATTAGTTCGACTTTTAAACACAAATAAACTAATAACTAATGACTATAATTACTATTCATTATTTAACAGCTATGTTCATGATGATGATGATCATCATTATTCGTAAGTATCTTTAGATACAATTCCATTTAATTTTATAATATGATTGTCCTTTCTGTCCAGAGTCCTTTTAGTCTACTTTTGGATCTGTGTTTTATCTAGGTTTATGGAACTTCGACAACTTGAAAGCGAGAAATGAAAAATGTGCCGAGTCAATCAAATAGTTTAGCTTTAATATTTTCCTAACTCTTACAAAAAGCTGTAAAAAGATCGATGATGCGCAGAACCTTAACTTAGTGATGCAAATACAACAAAAACTGTGAGAATACAAATAACAGTAACAAAAAAAAGAACAGTTGAGATGGAGAAGCCAAGCAGCTGCCTAGTGAGCCTGAAAAAGTGCAACAGCTTGGAAATAGTTGGCAGCGCAACACGCGGCGTATACGTAACGTGCCAACTGTTTTGCAGCTGTTGAAGTGTTTGTTGTTGTTAGTGTTGTTAGTGTTGGTTGTTGTTAGTGTTGCATGTTGCCTAATGGCTAATGGTGCGTTTCTCGACTGACAACAAATGCTGCAAATGAGCTGACAGAGGTTATGATACTGCACATAAGTTGGCTAAAGGAAGGGGAAAAACAGGATCATTCGAAAAGAGAGGGAGGGAGGAAGTAGAGTGCAAGTTGTACTAACTGGGCGCAGTTCAATTAAAGTGCCAACCATTAGTGCACTTGGCCACACATTGTCATAGTTCTCATAGTTAATGACTGAGCACACAAAACTGTTCATTTTCCACTCCCATTTACCCATTTACCCATTTGCCATTTTCATTATCCTTTTCAATTTCATTTAATTGCGTAAATATCTTACACTTTTACCCATTATTAGACACTAGACAAAGTCTCATTCATTATGGTTGTGTGTGTGTGTGTGACTTTGTGGTAAGAAAAGTTTCTAAAGTCATTGGCAGAGTTCTGGGCGTGCCGTGGTCTCTCCTCTCTCCTCTCTCCTCTCCAATACCTGTTGTTGTTTATATTATTAAGCACCTGATATATTGGCAAAGTTTTCTGCCAAGTCTCGCGTGCAAATGTTTCAGTTTGAGTCTGGGTCTGAGTACGAGTTCGAGTTCCAGTTCGAGTTCGAGTGCGCTCCATGTAAATGAAGTAACTTTTGGTTCGTGCTTCAAACTGACAGCTGCAACTTTGTTGCCCTCTTTTTTGCCGCTCTGCTGACACTTGTGTCCATGTTAATAGCTGTACAGGGTATCATAGCCGACAGCCTTCATATGATTATTTATAATATGCTTTCTAACAAATTTATAGTCAGCAAATAAAGATAGATTTGTGTAGAAAATAAATTTAAAAGTCTAACAGTAAGCAAAAATACATTTCACATACAAATGTGAAATGTTGAGAAAGTTATGAAAGCTCTAAGTGTTTAATAAATTTTTAATAGGTATAAAAATTTTTTGCAATTTTTCGTTATTAATTTTTTGTATATTAGCAACAAAGTATAAGACCATAATATGATCAAAAACATATTTTTCATTGCAATTGGTTGAGATAGGAAAAACTTATGCATGCTCTCCGTTTTTAAAAAAGACAATACTTTAAAAAAAAAAGTAAATTTTGTATTTGTTAAAATATGAGATGCAGAATCAAATAAGAGACGAAATAATGCTTTAAAGGGATTTGCTCTTCGAAAATGGATAAGTTTTGACATAGTTAAAAAATTATAAAATTACCAAAAAATACTAAACATTTTTAGAAAACAATTAAATTTATTTAATTTTTAGATGTGAACTTAATTTACAGTTCAAGAATTGACCAAAATAACATTTTTTAACAGAATTGATTGAGTTTTTACAGAGTTGTGAAAGCTCAAAGATTTTTTTTAATTTAAAATGATAGATACAATTTTCGAAAAATTGTACAGTTTTTAATTTAGCAAATTACAGGTATAAAATTAATTTTGAGCTTGCACAGTAAAAGGATATTTTAAATACTTTAACTTTAAGTTACTTTAAATATTTACTTCTTACATTTGTCTCTTTGTTTTTTTTTTTTTTTAACACTGTGAATATTTAATTTCTATTTTATAAATTTAAATTTAAATTAAATTCATATCAATTTAATATTATATTAGGTTAGGTTAATATTATATTAATTAACTTATTGTTATTTTAATTTTAAAAAGTACTTTTGGTCAACTGTTCTTAGTTTACGTTTAATAGATTAAAAAATTAATAAAGTAAATAAAATAAATCCTGTTTTAAAGCATTGATTTTTTTTTTTTTTTGCTGTACGATGTGATCTTTTATATAGGGTATCTTTAGTTGCATGATGTGATCTACTATACAGGGTATCTTTAGTTGCATTCTTGCATTCACTTACCGCAGCTGTTGCTCTTGCAGCTTTCCATTTTCATTTCCATTTCCATTTTCGCACATTCCTTTGGTACTTTGTCAGCTGCTGTTGCATTTCTGTTGTTGCCGTTCCACTAATTGCCTAAAATATTTAAACAGTTAATTCTTCCTGGTGTCTGATGTTGTTGTAGCCGTGTTGATATTTTAAATTTGATTGCGCAGGTAAATATTTGCCGAGTGCCGGAATAGGACTCTGAATTCTGTTCTCTGTTCCCTGGACTCTCTAAGGTCAGAGGTGGAGTTTGCAGTCGTTGCATGTTATGTTGCGGTTTTTACGGTTTGTTTGTGCGCACACACAATTCACCGGTCTTTTATTGTGCTGTGTTGTGTAGTGTAAAGTGGCTTAACTTTTAGAGGAAACCCATTTTCGCCAGCCACCGACTGACTGCTGACTGGGTTTTAGGCTCTATCTGGCAGGCAGCAGCCAACAGCGAGCTAAAAAACAACAGGAAATCAATAAAATCAACAACAACAGGGGACAACAATAACAACTATTTTGTAGTTATTTTGAGCGAGTTAAAAAAGCCGACTCGACACGAACATAAAATATGCAAACAAAAAGCCAACGAGGCGGCGTAAATGCGGGCAGATTTATTTTTATGGCTCACCTGAGTCCTTGTCGCAATGTCCTTGCACACAAAAAAAAAACTATAAATGAAAAATCGAATTTGCGACATTCATATAGGAGTTTTTGAAACATATCAGGTTGATGCAACAAGATATTTGCATTTGATTTCGATTAGTTGAAAAAGTGTTTTAGACAGACCAAAAAGTAATACGAAAAAAATTGTTTATAAATTGCAATATTTGTTTCGAGTAATCACAAGTCACGTTTTACATTTATCAATCTGTATTTATGCAATATTTTCATCTACATACATTTATTTTTATTAAAATGTATTTTTGTTTATTTTTTCAACCGCTTCGTTGTGCATTCAATTTTCATTCATATTAAATAATCACGATTTGCAGTCGAAAAATCCATAAAACAATTGGCCAAAGCTCTCTTGTTGCCATTCGCCCATGGGCCATAAAACATTGACACAGCATCTATGCGAAAAACTAAAACTAAAAATACAAATTGCAACTGTTGTCGCTGTTGCAACAAATCCACAATACTCTTTGCAAAGTCGCTAGTTTCAAATAATTTATTCAATATTATTAACATTTGTTTTTAGGTCAATATTTGCATAAAGACCTTGTAAGAGTTTTATGTGGGTTTAATTTGGGATTTTAAATACCTTTCAACTTTACTTTCTATAAATTTGACAAACATATTTGGTTTGTTTTAAAAATACTAAAAAATTAAAAAAGCAGTTTGAAAAACTTGAACTGCAATTAAATTAATTTAAACTGTATTTAACGCTTAACTCAGAATTGTTTAATTCCCAAGTTCATCATTTTATTTCTTATTTATTTATTTAAAAGAGTTCCTTTTATTTAAATGGAATTAAATGCATTTATGTATTTAGTAATTAAAGTCAGACAGACTGACAAGTTCTTAATTTTTTTCTTTAATCAGTTTATTCAGTTCTGATATCAGTTTAATTTTTAAAACTGTTTTTTTTTAAAGCCTTAACTGATATTTATTGCAGCATTCAAAACAATTTGTTAACAACATGAAACTATTATCCACTCGATTAAATCAGTAGATTTACCCTTTTCCGCATTTGCTGCGGTCACTATTCACTTGAATTAATCCAAATACATTAAATACAAATATAAAAGCATATATATTTATATTTATTCAATCATTTTTTTAACAAATTTTAATTAGCTTCTGGCAATTTGTGCTCAAAATGCATTTTTGTATTTATTTTAACAGAGCTTTTAGTTAAATTAATTTGCTGGCCTTTAGTCAAATAACAATTTTATATTAATTTGATTGAATTCAATGGCGAATTTTATGATGTATGAAAGCAACCTCAATGCTGAATGGAGAGAGTACAAAAAAGAAATTGCTGAAATTTGTTTAGCTAGAGAGTTAGATATGCATGCAACATATACAAAGCGCACATCGTATATTGGGATATATGCGAGTTTTTATGGGTATTTATTTTTGGTGAAAAACGCAGATTTTTACGCTCGAAACGAAACGAAACCAAACGAAACGTGGGCGCAGTTAAATGGGCCAAAAAGGCTTTTAGCGTGTGGCATGTGTGAAGCCAAATCGAATTTAAAAAGGAAAGAGATTTAGCACTAGGAAGGCAGGCGAACAGGGCGAAGGATATATCAAAATTTATGTGAATTTTATCAAGTGTTTACGGCGCATAAAAAACACACACACACACACACACACACACACAGAGACGACGGTGTAAATGCAATGCAAATCCAACTGTAGATAAGCGCATGCCAGACTTTCTGTTACGTATACGCAATCTCTAGCATTACGTATACGTAATGTGTGCCAGATACATTTTGAGGTAGAGAGGCGCATTTAAATTTAGGCGCAGCTCAAAGACGACGTACGCTGTCATTTAACTGTCAGCTTTACTTCAAGCTGATGTTTATTGTTTTTCTGAAGCGAACGGGGTCTCCAGCCACGCCCCTTTTAGGCGAGTATTTAGCTCACTTCACGCAACTTAGACGGGCAAAAGTTTTTGGCATGTGACAGACTGGAGACTTTGTACTTGAGTTCGTGTTAATGTAAATAATGACTGCACACACGCACACACACACACACTCACACACATATGCTAGATTGAGGCCTTATTCAAGTTTAAACAAGCCTCCCAAAAAAAAGTGGCAACACAGAAACTCACTCTCTCACAGGACCAGCTTTTTAGTTCAGTATACAAAAGGATAGAAAGGTTTATAGGTTTTTGAAAATGTCTGTCCTAGATCTCAGATACTGTAAGAATTATAGCAATTGCAATATAATACGAACGACAACAAAAATCTGAAAGCTACAGCCCCTAGAGTTAGTCACAAATTTTTAAAAATTACTTTGGGTTATCTATTGAATATTTAATATATTTGTTATTCATTAAACTATATTTTTTAACATAACATTTTAAATTGGCAACAAATACGATGATGGAAAAAATAATAGAAAGTATCTTTTTTTACATTTCTTAAATTGTTTTTAGTTCCTTTTAATTTCAAAATTATTTCTTTAATACCCATTTAGCTTGATTTGACTGAAATGTAAAAATTAGTCTCATCGCATTATTTTTGCCATCACTGTATGTATTTTGAAAACATCTTTTTGTCTGTTTTGTAAATTTAGTTCAAATATTCTTCGTTTTCGATCCTCTGCTCGAATCCAGTAATCTTAGTCTTTGTTTTGATTTCATTTATTTTATTTAATTTTATTTTAGTTAATTTCAATATTTATTTTCGTTTGCAATCATAAAATCAGTCGTGCTTTAAATACTGATACTGGGCATCTTAGAGTCGAGCAGCTCGAACGTTGCGTTCTTACTTGTTTGTTGTTTCACATGCTCGACTCCATTAACAATATGTTTTTCTTCAACAGCACACTGCACACAATGCCATCTACCTCAGTCCCCCTTTAAGCCTCCTGCTGAACACACACAAACACAAACACACACATCCACACGCACATGTCGCTTCAATTGTGTCTATGTTTATGGCAGCAGCAGCAACTTTTCCAGCGCTGCGTGGCAAAAATGTGAATTCATTTGGAAAATTAAAGAAAATTTAAATGTGCTTATATTTATGTGACAAACTTTTTTGCGGTGGTTTGGTTAGGGTCTCCTCCCTTCAGGCGGTGGGCGTGGCAAATCAGCTTATAATATATGCAAAATGCTTTTATTTATATTTTAAGCCAAAGCTTAAATTACGCAAAAGTTTTGCTTTGAGTTATGGCTATATTTAGTCAAAACGAGTTGCCTACTTTTCAGTGCTGCCAAAAATGAAACCTGTCCTAGTTCTTCTAAAAATGTATTAGTTTTATATCCAGTAATTGGCTTATTATTTAATTTGTTAGCTTAAGCAGATTTTACATGCAACAAAAGGCAACAAAATATGTTGCCTACTTTTAAGGGTTGCCAAAATGTAATGGCATGTTTTAAGCAAACCCGATTTAGATAGAGTAATGCATTTAGATTTCGAGGGGCTTTGTTCTATTAAATACCCTGTCCTAAGAATTCACTGTGCACAAAAAGTATTGCCTACATTTTGTGGCTGTGCAAACGCAATTTAGCTAAAATCTTAATAAACATCAAGTTGAAGCATTAGGATGTTAAATAAATAAAAAGTAAAGTTCTATTACCTCAAATAAGTTTTATTGATAACTTATAAAGCAAGCTGCAGAAGAGAGAGTAGACTTTATAAGGCTCGAATACGATCTCTGATCTTCAAAATTTATTTAATCAGATTTCTCTACAAACAAAAAGTGTTGCATACTTTTCCGCGCTTTGTTAAATCCACTTTATCTAAAGTTAGCTAGATTTATTGAATGATTTCCTGTAAAAGGCTCTTCTTAAATATATTTTTTAAGCACCGCACAACCTCTAGTTTCATTAAGGCACATTTCACTGTACGCCATACACAGTCTGTGTTCCATTTAGCCCGCATTTTCCAACTGAACAGTCATTGGCTTTTGGGCTAATTTAATGGCAACATCAAAGTTTTTACGCATTTTTGGCAGACAGCAATGTATCTATAGCTGTAGCTGCAATTGTATCTGTATCTGCAGTTGCAGTTTGCAGTTGTAGCCATATCCATTCCAAGTGGCCGCAATTTAGCGCCTTGTCCAAATGCGAATGACAAGTGCCAGAGGAACAAAAAGGGGGCAAAGACACAAAGTCGCACAGAGGGATATACAGTTGAAATCCGAGTTGAAAGCCAAATCAGAGTCGCAATCACAGCTAGAGTCAGTTGTTGAATTTGGGACAAGCGAGGCTTTTTGGCCAGATAAAACCAAAAAGCCCCAAACGAGCCGCAATTTGTGCAACAATGTCGCATAAAGAAGGAGAAAAACAAGAACAAGACAACGACTTTGCCACACTTTAAAAATAACTGCAATCCAGATGCAGTCGAGCAGCTTTTCATTTAAATTTTGACGCATATTTTATTGCAAAATGCATTTTCACTCTGCCACACTTGGCTGCACACACACACACATACCCATTAAAATACAGTGATGGGAAAAGTAATAGAATCGACATATAGAATCACTTTTTATTTTATTAAAATTTTAAACATTGTTAAATAGGTATTAAGTTAAAATTATGAAACTAAAACAAATGATTTAAAAAATAAAAAATTCTAGTTTCTATTATTTTGTCCATGACCGTAGTTCTATACACATGTGTGGCAAACTTCATGGCTGCAATTACGCTCAAGTGCGTTTAGTATTTTTTTATTTTT
Source organism: Drosophila recens (assembly GCA_037043495.1). Lineage (NCBI taxonomy): Eukaryota > Metazoa > Arthropoda > Insecta > Diptera > Drosophilidae > Drosophila > Drosophila recens. Next base: position 11,161 of record JBAMBJ010004016.1, read on the forward strand.
ACACATACTATATTGAAATTGGAATTTTTGGTTTTAGTTTTCATTTTGTGGATTTTATTGAGATTTCTTTTTTGGGTTATTCGGCTTGAATATTTTTACCCATATCAAAAGCTGTTTAGTAAAGTGCGACCAAATTTTATTTAACTGCATTTCGATGAGTGTGTGTGTGTGTGTATGTGTTCATGTGTGTGTGTGTGTGTGTGTGTGTGCAGCAGAGCATTGCGAATGCCAAGTTTTTCGATAAAAAAGATGAAAATTTCTTTGGGTTTACTTTACATTTTTGGGCTTGGCAGGAAGTGCGCCGGGACAGTCATAAATTTGTGCATAAATTGTAATGTGAGAGTGTGTGTGTGAGTGTGTGAGAGTGTATGTGTATATGGTATTATGTCATGAGCCGGATGTGGATTGCAGTTACAGCTTAAGAGTGTGTAAGATGCGTACTGTTAAATTGTAAAATTGTTAAATTGCAAAACTCAATCTCTGAGTAGCTGTAAGGGGGAAAGGGAAAGCCTGCGAGGCGGAAGACAGAGGGAGATAGTGTTAAACAGAGAGAGAGAGAGAGAGAGAGATGGGGAGAGAGAGAGAAAGAGAGAAAGAGAGAAAGAGAGAAAGAGAGAGAAAGTAGAAGAGAAAACAGAGTTTAAGGTGTAAAGTTATGTTTTTAAAATATTCAACCAATTTTTATTTCTCAGCTTTATTTTTTATTTTTAAATTAATAAACTATATATTGTTATTAGTATTATTATTATTTTGACTATGCAAATTATTATTATTTTTAGTAATAAATAAACGAGTTTCATAAATTATCGACTTTAATATCATTATTTGAATTCAAAAAACAAATGTTTTATAAACAAAGTTTTCTTATGGAAAGTCAAAGGAATGAAAAATTTACTAAAGATGTGAAGGGAAAGAACGAAAAGTATAACATAAGATAAACAATGGTTGGCTGATTTTTAATATAAATTAAAATTATTATAGGTTTTCATGTGTATTCTGAATAAATTGGAATAAAAACAAAGGAACGCATGAAAGAAATAGAGAGTGTAATTGGTATTTATTTTGTCCCCACTCCAAAAACAAATATGTCTTTTTTCAATTGCATATTCCAATCAATTACTAAAAATCGTAAGACATTTTCAGGACTGTCTCAAGCAATAAAGTGAGCGAAAGTAGAGCACAGCTGTTTACTTCAAAACTTGCGCTCAACTTTATTCAATTCTGCAAAATTGATTAGAAAATCGACAGAGTGAAAACTTGAAACGGTTGCAGACTTTGCCAAGAGACTAATGAGACTCATCATAAACTTGCAGCAAGTGCAACTAATATGCAACAAACAACAACAAAACTAAACTAAACTAAAAATAAAAACAAAACAAAACAATATAAAGACTGCTGTGTAACTTTAGCTAAACTTAAGCTCTAATTGCATTGCATTTTTGAAGGCAGTAAAAACAAAGAAAACAGCAAAAAAAATGCGAAGAAAAGAAAAAAACGAAACAATTGAGAATCTTGTATGTAGTTTTAATTAGAAATATTTTTTTCGAAATTTTAGATGTTGCACAAACAGAAACAAAAAATGGAGACTTTGCCTAGGCAAAATGCCAAGCTGCATTGCCAGGACACTTAGTCCTGGACTCAGACACACACACACACAGAGACAAAACAGAGCCAAGTAAACTTTTAAGAACTTTTAACGAAGATATGTGCAATAGAATGACAGAGAATGGCTCAAAGATGGCCCATAAGCTGTATACGGTTTTTAGACAGCAACTGATACGCACACACACACACACACACGCACACTCTGACACACACACACACAGAGACATTAGAAAAGTTTGTTGTTTGTAAAATGTTTAGCTCGTTTTTATGCTTTTGATATGAAGCTTTTGTGATCAACTTAATTAAATTCATTAAATGAGCGCACGTATCACGTATACGCAGCGTTGTGCAATTAGTTGCCATCATTGATGATGATTTTTTATCAACAACAACAACAAGGATAAACTTTTAGCTGGCAGTTAACGAGCTCTGAACTATTTGCCTTATATGTATGAACGAGTATGTATTCAATTGTGAGTCACTCATACGCACTGTTAGCCAGCCATAAAACGTTAGCTGCTAATTTAAATATATGTATTATATATATATTTTGCGCTTTTGACAGACAGCTCTTGTTTGAGTAGTGGAAATTTTCTAATTAAAATATATAGTACGTTGAGCAGTTGAGTGAAAGTTGGTGAAAGTTGTTGGCAACTTTTGTAAGGGGGCGACGTCGGCATTCAAAATCAATAGACGGCATTTAATAAAATTCAAACTTGATAGCACAAGAACTAAACGAAGAGCAACAAAAGCGGCAAAAAGCAATTGCAAGAACCTTGACGTAATCAAAGCGTTCAAGCACAACACACAATGAAATCTCTCTCTCTTTCTCTGTCTCTTTCTTTTTCTCTGTCTCTTTCTCTTCTATCTGCCAGAACATCCGCAATTGCGTTAATAAAACGGCAAAGAAGAAGCTCAGAACTTTAAACTGCCAATCAAAGTGATCCAAGTATATACAACAAAAATAGAAAAAGAAATTCTATTGCAATTCGTCTATTGTATTCTATTAAGTTGTCCGTTGTATTCAGCTCAACCAGCCGAAAGACGAGATTGTTAGCTCAAATATATTCTGTGGAAGACATTTATTAATAAATATCTAATTGAACTCGTTGGAAATGACTTTTCGTTGTATTTGCAAGCTGAAGGTTTGATTTACAAATTCATTTTTTAATAAATAAGATATGGTTGAAATTAGGTTCTATTGATTCAACTGATTCGAGACTTGCACAAAGGAAAACTAATGGCATTCTAAAGGACTTTCGAAGCACATGAAAGCTCTTTTCGATTGTGTTAACATTTCTTCTTTAAACTCTCTTTTCAAATCATGTTATTATGTTCGGAAAAAAAACTATTAATTTTGTATATATTATTTTAATTCATTTATTGTGCCTTGTGTCCATTGATAATGGTCAAAATGGGTATAATGGGTTTGTGAAATGTGACTAAAAATATAAATTCTTGATCATTATCAACAGAGACTATATGTAACAGCTAGATACATACTTCAATTTTGGTATGATACAAATGGATACAATAAGCAAAACAAGTTTGTTTTTAAATTTTAATCATTATATTACACTATATCACTATAGGAACGATGAGTCGAACATACATTTTTAGTGTGAAATAGTAAAAAGATAGATAGTTACAAGTTTTTATTTAAATTCTCTACGTACTAATCTTAAGTAATCATAAGATTGGCTTACTACAATATAAATATAATTTTATTCAAAGACACTATTGTGAAAAAAGCTTTTAAAGCTTTTTAAAGCTCTGTCCCCACTTAAATTTGAATTTTTCTTTTCTGTTTTTAGCTTAATCATTTATTTATTTACAGGTTAAAGATTTTAATTTCTTTTTCCATTTATTACTGTTGGATTAATCCAAAAGCTACTTATTCTAGTTAATGCAAAGTGAGATCCATCTGAAAATATATATCTTCCACAAAAATTAAGTAACATTTTATTAAATGCAACAATTTTTAACAGAGCTTTTAAAGCACAATAAAGCTTTGCTGCAATAAATTGCTGCATTTTCTGCACTAAACATTTATATTAACTGATATGTCCGATGACAATTGGCAGCCTTAATGAAATTCATCTTGATAATATTGCAATTACCACAAAATTTGCCAGCAATTTCCTTTTGGTTGCCCGTTTGTTTTTGGCCTGACAAATTGCATTGATAGCTGACATTTGAATGTGTGGTACATATATAAATATGACAACATGGTATGGTGGTGAGGACGTGCTCTGATTGGGGTCACGAATTGCATATCTAAGTACAACATTGTCGAGCCGTCGCCATTTTGTCAGCAGCGTAACGTGGCGCGCATAAAATTTTCGACAAGTTATGTGCCTCAAGTGCCAACAGAGTGCAACAATGCTTGTGCATTAAACCCAGGCAAACCCCCCTTCCCCTGCCACTACTCCATCCTCCCTCTCTCTCATTCTTATCCCCTCTCTGAGTCGATGGCAGCCGGCGGCCAACGTTGTAATAAACTTTGTTTATAACGCGTCGCCAGCTCAAAATTTTGCAAACATGCAAAGCGTCGGGGGAAATGCATAGCTAAGAAAGAGACAGACAGAGAGCGGGTGCTAGGGGGAGAGGGAGGGGGAGGGAGAGATAGAGAGCAAAGTGAGCGGAAAAGGCAACGCTGCCAAAGGAAACGGAAGTCGCTGCAATGCACACTATCAAACAGTCGACACCAGAAAGCAAAACGCAGTCAAAACTGGTCCTGTTTCCCACACTGAGAGAATAATCAAGTACGTTCATCAAATATTTCCGGTGTCTAAAGTTCAATAATCGTGAAATTCTGAATATCAAGAGATTTTTTGAGAAGTTAATCAAAAAAGTTATTCGATTTTCGGATCAGTAATTAAGATTTTCCGAACTTGTTTTGTGAGTCGACTAAAGTTTCAACCGTAGCTAACGATTTATTTTTAAACATGATAAAGCTTCTTAATTTTTACTATATTGTGTATATTTCTTGATCTAGGAATTTGGTTTTTATTTTAACTTAGCTTAAGCTTTCAAGAAAGATAGAAATTAAAATGAGAAAATTAAAGACCAAATCGTTCTTAAAAAATGCATTAACGATACGGGATAAAGTCAAGAATTTATGTTAGTTAAAGTAGTTGCTCTGCATTTTTCTGAGTGCATCTTTTTCCCGACCCCAACTTTCCCAAATCCCCTTCTTCTGCCATCTCCCAACTTTAGTTCTGACCAGTTGGGCATGTGAAGGCGTCGAAATGCACATTTTGCAGCGTTTGTAGCGCTTGTTTAACGCATTTTAACTTTGATTAACGACTGACGGCGCATTATGGAAGCTGTTGCAGTTGCAGTTGCAATTGCAGTTACAGTTGCACATTTGATTTGTGCACACAAATTGCATTTAGTTCAACTGTTGTGATGCCTTCATCAACGTTTATTCAGTTACTGCATTTGGTGCTTAGGTCATTAGACAATTTGTTGCAGCTTTTCAAGAGCTTTGAAAGCACATTTTTACGGTAACTAGTACTGATTTATGCTTTGTATTGAAAATTGCAATACATTCATTATTTTTGAAATTTTTTAATTTTATTTTAAATGTTTATTTGATAAATATTTAGGAACAAGTTTAAACTGTTTTTGAGAGACACATAAAATAAAAATCAAATATGAAATATAAAATTAAATAAAGAAATACTAATTAAAGATTCAAATATAAAATTAAATAAAGAAATACTAATAATAACTTAAAAAAAACAACAGCAATAATATAGTTTCTACTACATGAAAATATAGAAATAATAATAAAAACATAAGAAAAAACAATAGTTATAATATAGTTTATATTACATGTACCACAATAGATCATTAAAATAATTAAAATAATGAAAGTTGTTAACTATAAATTCGATTAATCTTATAGTTAACGCAAAAATTGTGTTTGGTTATTTGTTATTTTTTCTTCTTTTTATCGCTTAATAATCGTAAATTTTTTAATGGTAATAATATTTTAAAAACCGATGTTTGTATTTGTGATCAGTGCCTTAAATAATTCGCGTTAGCTTGTAGCACTGAGAATCAAAATAAAGAAATTCAATTAAATTTAATTAAATTATTTCCAATAACAATTTGTTAAAGCGTTGAAAGCTTATTCAAACAGGAATAAAGACTATTATAGATTCTACATTAGAATTAAAGTATAGTTTTTTTTTTTTTTTTAATATTTTTTAATACACGAATTTTAAGTGTTGATTTAAAAATAATTATTTCGCAAGATAAAAACTCTGCAAGCACTTTAAATCTATATCACATGAAAACCTTGATTTGAGCTGACTGTATTCTGACAGAATACATACTCCTTAAATAGAGCCTGTTCTAATTTGTTCTTTAGACTTGCGTTTCTTGTGCTTTCTTTCGTTTGGAGACATTGACATTAACCACACTGTTGTTTGCTGCATATTGTTTTCCAAGCAATTAATTTCATTATAGTATTTCAACAGAATGCATAATTTTGGGAAATGCCTGCGGTCCGACAGCATTGCAACTGCCGCTTAACTCGCATTTTTGAGTTGTCAGCGCGACTTTTTCCCCTTCTCCCTTGCATTTCTCTTTTTTGGCTCGCTGTGCAAATTGTTAGCGCTAATTTATTATTTATTGCTTTGGCTTATGCCTGTGATTTATCTCGAGTGGCCTCGAGCAACAAGAGAGACAGAGACAGAGACAGAGACAAAGAGCAGCAAAGAGTGAGAAAGTTTAAAGTGCACGGCCATTGTTTGGCAATTTAAATAAAAAAAAGTCATTGGAGAAAGGATTGTAAGGTCCTTTAGGCTTGCTATCGATATAACGAATCGGGTCAGGCAATTATAAGATTTATGTTTGCACTTGTTGTATGACCCAAAGCATTAAAATTATCTGCAAAGTGTCAGAGAAGAGAAAGCGACTGCAGACAGTGCTCTTAAATACCCTGTAAAAATAATTAATTTGGAAAAAATGTCAAAATCTTTTAAGATTTATTTGTGAATTTTAGAAAATTTTAAGTCCAAGTGGAAAAAAGGAAAGGAAAAAATAAATATTTTAAAATATTTTATATATTTTCCAATTAAATTATTATAATATGAATAATATGCAACACTTCTGTTCTTTTTTTGACTAGTTGAAAAATCATAAAAAAATGTATTTATTTAAATTAAAGCCACGTTTGATTCTGCAAATTAAGTTAAAATGTGAAAAAATTAAACAAAAATTATATTTCTAGTTAAAAAACTGTTTTCACTTTTAATCTTTGCATAACACTTGATAGACTCTTTAGTTAATGTTTTGTTCTAGGGTATACAAAAGTAAATCAATATTTGCCGTGGGCATTGTATTTATTGTGGAGAAATAGAGAAGAAAGGTAAAGGCGTAGTCTATTTCCTATTCTCTTTCGCTTCTCTGTTGCTTTGTCTCTGTCTCTGTTTCGTTTTCTGTTTCTGTCGCTTGTCTCGCTGTCAGTTACATAAATCGCAACGGATTTGCATTAAATATGCAACAAAAGCTGTTTAAATAACTAATAATTATCTTGTTGGGCTTCAATGTCATTTGGCTTACGCTATTTATATGCATAAGCCGCTTAGTTCAAATTAATTAACATTAACAACCGACAGCAACAACAATAACAACAACAACCATAATAGGCTAAACAATATCTGGCAGCTTGCTTAAATATTTATTGTTTGTTTTTGCGCTGGTCACAATGCATTTTGTGGTCATTTATTGTTAATGACATTGTAAGCCCAACACAAATTATTTGTGTGCTTCTTTTTTTCACGCATTTCTCTTGCCAATTTATTTGCATTTATTTGCTAAATATATATTTATTTTACTTAAATTTGACCCAAACAATATTTATGCACGCCTGCTTTTTAAACCAATCTGACATATATTTAGACTTTAACTCGTTTTCAATGGTTTGTTAATTAAATAAACTTTGCTGCCATTTCAAACTTGTAGTTTAATTTGTTTCATACGATTTGCAGCCGACAGAATTCCAGAAAATCCAATTAGATTCCCATCAAATTATTGTATTTGACATGCTTTGAACAGTAATAAATCCAATTTATATTATTGTTGTTTAAGGATGTAAATCATTAGGGATGTTAAAACATTTATTAAAATAAAATAACATTTATTTTGTATTTTGAGAGAGTTTTTTTTATTAGATTATAGCTACAGTCTATAAGGAACCTTGATATATAATTGATATATAATTAAATTAAATGGCTTAAAGCTTAAAAAATAAAAAATAAAATATATATGTGTGTAGCATCAGAATTAGAATCTAAAGTGGATTAATTACATTTGTCAAGGAGACTTGTGCCTTAATTTATAAGAAAACCCTTGCAAAATAAATTTTATTAAACTTTAACGTTTTTATTAGAGCCATCTATCATATGTGACAAATTGGTTTTGCATCATTTAAATCTCTAAAAACTTTCCGACTAACATTTCAACATTAAAGATACAATTTTGAATTCTCAAACTGTGAAAATGTGTTGAGCTATTGTGAATGTGGGTATAAAAGATGGATTAGCATATTTAGAAGTACGACAAAAGACTGTTGAAGTTAAAACTACCAGCTGTGCTTTAGAATTGATTACAAAGCATATTTATTGTTTCATTTACACACACATACACTGAAAACCTTAAGATAAACGCAATACAAAAAACCATAGCATACTTATGAACGTCATTCAATAAAATGAGCAGAAGCTTGGCAAATAAAGGAGAAAAGGGAAAGCAAGAGACACAGAGAAAGATAGAGGCATAGCTTTTCACATTTCCACACCGCCTGCTGTCCTGCATCCTGTTTCCTGTTGTCCTGGTGTCCTCATGTCCTGATAGCCCGCGGCGCTGCGCTTAATCAGAACTCGCTTGCCGCACATTACTTAGACGGCGAAAAGCAGAGCAAATTCACATGCAGTAACAGATAGCGAGGAAAGCTGGAAAAAAGCTGGAAAATGCAGCAACAGCAGCAACAGGACACGAAGCAGGACGTCCCCAGGACGACACTGCATGAGCTCCTCCTGTGTGTGCGATGTCCCCTCTCTTTGTGGCACCAGCAAAAAGGATAGGGGAATAAATAGAACTTGGAAGGATTCAAAGGCACAAAGGCTGCATTACACTTTAATTTTAAGACAAACGACAGGAAAATGGAGAAAATGTGCAATGGGAAAATGAAGAAAATTCGGCATGGAGTCAAGTCAGGCGAAATTGAAGCTGAATTCTATATGACCAACGAAGCGTGCTTAAATTACACTTGCAATCAAATCTTTGAGCAACCGCAAGTGCATGCAACATGCAACATGCACCACACACACACACACACACACACACACGTACTCACACACTCACACACACATGATGCTTGCTTCGATATAAACCACAACAATATGCATTGGTGACTGACTGCAAAGATACTAGTCGATGATGCTGGGAAAGTCCTGTGTGAGACACCACAAACCACACACACACACACATTTATAAACTTACACACACACACACACACACAGGCTTAGAGGTTGTGTTTTTAGATTACATGCAGCTATATCTGCGGTCTGTTAGGCAACTTATTAGATTAACAGTGGGCAGTGGACGATGTACAGTGAACTGTGGACAGTGGACAGAGCAAAGACTGTGACCAGTCGAGCATCTCTGAGCAAATAAAAATGCTGCATTTGAGATGCTTGACTGTAAGGTGCCCAGTATTCAAATTTATTTATTTATTTTTATTGATTTACTTATTTATTTATCGTCCAGAAGTATCTTTAAAAATCAATATAAAACTATATAAATATGAGATGATCAATTAATAAAATTTAAAAAATTTAAAATATACTATGACATAGGAAGTTGATTAAATGTCAAATTTTAGATTTAAAGGTATCTTTAAAAAATAAAAGTATCTTTAAAAATTAATACAAAATTATATTAAATTTATATGATTAATGAATCAAATTAAAAATATTATTTTATACTAATTATGGTTGATTAAATGTTAAATTTAAGTCTTAAATGTATCTTTAAAAATAAACAGCTTCTTTTAAAATTAATATAAAATTATAATAAATTGATATGATCAAATAATCAAATTAAAAATATTATTTTATACTTATTTTGACATAGGCAATGTATTAAATGTTGAATTTTAAATTTAAAGGTATCTTTAAAATTGTATATAATATTATATTAAATTAATATGATTAATGAATTAACTTTAAAATATTGTTTTATACTATTTAAAATGTAATATATTCAAAAAACTCTGTCGAAAATAATTTATTTAAATGAAATTAATTAAAGTCAAATGCGAAATGAATTTATAAACCAATCCATGGTAGAAATAAAATTTCATATAAAATCGAAAAAGAAAAAGTAAAGCATTGTCGCAAACTTATAAGCTTTTGCCTCCCTTTGGTACTGGGCCTAAAACATAGGGGCGCAACAGGCGAGACGTCGAGAATGTCTTGAATGTCCTTAACGCGCTCTCCTTCCATAGTGTCCTTAGCATTCAACCGCAAACAGCTGTCAGGCAGCTGCCTTTGATTAATATAATTAAAGTGACGCCACGCCACGGCGCATTGAAAAAGTCCTTGACACAACAAGGAGCTAATCAGCATAATGCGTGTCGCTGTCAATGCAAAGCCATTGGGATGAATCACTGAACCTGAATCCCAATGAAATATGCATAAATTCTTAGATATATGTATGTTACTAAAACAGCCACAGGGCGTATGAGTGATGTGACTGTGTGTGTGTGTGATTGTATTTGTTGGCTAGTGCAGAAAAGTACGCTGTAAAATTATATTATTTATGCTACTTTTGGGGCTTTCGCTTGTCCACTTGAGTTGCAATGACATTAGCTGTCCAAACAACTTTAATCAGTTTAAGATTATACTCATATATATATTTATTATATATATACATACTTATTTAATGATTAAAATAGATTGAAAAGCTTGATCACTTGATTAAAGCATAGTTAGAGCTTAATTAAATTTTGATAAGTATATGTCGAAATTTGTAGCTTGTAAATTGCAATTGATCTGTTATTTATTTTTAAAAGAACACTTTACAAATTTACATTTAATTTTGTAAAATTAAATTATTTTGATATTAAATTAAAATAAATTTGGCATAAATTTTAATTGGCGCTGAAAGGAGAAAAAAAGTAATTTAAACAATCTCGAATTATTTATACTTTTAACGATCACCTGATAGAATACGTTTTTTGCTTTCAAAGCTCGTTTAGGCGTTAAATTAACTTTAATATCCATTTCAAAAAAATAGTTACCTTATTAGAAATATACCTTATTAAAAATTTAGTTTTAAAAGCATGTAAAAACTTTGGTTTAATTAAATTTAAGAATACAATTTAGTTAAGATTTACTTTAGTATTTTAATAGAATATAAACTAAATGTTTGAATATCGCTTTACCTAAAATTAACTAAAAATAAAACCTCTCAACTCTGCTGATTAATTGTAAGTTAGCTCTCAAATAAAATCAGCTAGTGTCATTGATGAAATGCGTTGCTAATTTGAAAGATGAATTAGATTTGCTGCAGCAGCATCGAGTTGAGATTTGCAGCGTTGCAGCTTTGAGCCGTAACACAATAAATTGCATTTGTCACAGAGGCAAATCCCCAAATGCAGCTTACAATGAACTTCATTCCCCATGGCAACAACAATTTTTGTGTAGTTTGTGGCAAAGTCAAAAACAGAATAATGCATGTACACACATACACAAAAGAGTGACAGAGAAAGAGCGCTAGTGAGTGAGAGAGATGGGCGGCCATTGTCTGGCTGAGACAGCTGACACAAAAGCCATAGAGAACAATTTAGATATTTTCAAAAGATTTAAGCGCTTCACATGACACCGCAGGGTAAAAACATGTCATCGGTTGCCGAGTTACTTTTACGTACATAACTTTAGGTAAAAGATACACGCACACACACACATAAAAGATACTTAGTCTGAGACAGAGAGTCCTATCTAGTGCTCTACTTTGTATTTGCTTTGCTATTTAAATAAGCATAATTCCCGTCTTCTTGTATGTTTTTTTTTTGTTTTCATATACTATTCAAGTAGACTTCTTTTCTCTCTTGTTTCGAGTTTATGCATATTCATAGAACTAACCACACAACAGCTTCAACATTATTATTACTTGTGTATCTTTTGTAACTGTTTTGTTTATTTGTCTCTTGCAGGTATGTTGCATATATGGAAAATCCGACGACACCAACTCAGATTCTCAGTTTTAACCCATCCGAAGTGGCTGTATTTGCATATGTATGTATGTGTGGCAGCTGTTGTAACTTGGTTTGTATACAGATACATTTTAATATATACATATATGTACATATGTATGCATATCTCTGTTCATTTGTGTTGTTGTTGTTAGCCTGGCACTTGAGTGTCTTAAGTTCTGCTTTAAGTGGCAACTTTTTCTCAATTGCCGCAAGTGGTGTTGCAAGTGGTTTTCAAAGCCCCTCTGGGCCACATACAGGTAAGATACACCTGTGTGTACATACACCTCCTGTGTATGGCCTTTCAGTGGTGTGATAAAGAAAATGCATTTAGGTCTGTAGAAGAGTTCAACACAAGCATTCAAACACAGATTCACACAGATGTGACCTCAATGGGTTAAGAACTTGTGCATCAGCTGTCTCTGTGTGTGTGTGTGTTTGTTTGTTTGTATGTGTTTTTATCTAGAGCGGAAATATGTGTACACATAGTTAACATCGCTCAAAGATCGCATAAATAATTTTCCAGCATATCCCCCAAGGCCTGTGTTGGCAGTTGAGGCATTCAGGCGTGCTTAACTTTAAATGCAGAAAAGTTACTCACACAAAAATACTAAAAATACTAAGTTTTATTTTTTAAAACGGTAAAATCAAAATATGAATAATTAGGCATTGTTTTAGATTTTGTTATATAATAAAGCTATCGATTTCAAAGCTTTGGATGCAGAAAAGTTACTTCAAAAAAAGTACTCAAAATACTAATTGGTATTTTTTAAATACTTAAATCAGAATATTAATTATTAGGCATAATTATAGATTTTGTTTTATAATAAAGCTATCGATTACAAGACCAGGTGCAGAAAAGTTACTTCAAAAAAATGCCGAAAATTTGACAACAAAATAATACTAAAAATACTAATTGGTATTTTTAAAATGCTAAAATCAGAATTTGAATAATTAGGCATAATTTCAGGTTTAGTTGAATAACAAAGCTATCGATTTCAAGACTCTGAATGCAGAAAAGTTACTTCAACAATGAACTAAAAATACTAATTGACATTTTTTAAATGCTAAAATCCAAATATTAATAATAAGGCATAATTAAAATTTTGTTTTTTAATAAAGCCATCGATTCCAAGACAAAGTGCAGAAAAGTTACTTCAAAATAAATACTAAAAATACTAATTGGTATTTTAAAAATACTAAAATCATAATACAAATAATAAGGCATAATTTTAAATTAAATTTTTTCCAAATTACCATTGATTTATAATAATAATAATAATAATAATATAAAAATAATATACGTTAATCAATTTTAACCAGAGCTCGCAAATAACAGTTGACCGTTTTTCCCTTTGCGATCTACTCACGAAAAAAACCGAAAAAAACATTCACGCTTGCTCTCTCTCTGAGAAGAAAAATTCGATTCTCTTACTTTTTGTCTTCGGTTGAGTAGGCTGAGTTAAACTATTCTAGTAACTCTCTTTCAATAACAATTTGTAGAGAGTGAACCGATTGAGCGCTCACATATTGACTGTCAGCAGAGGAGAGAAAAAATGAATTACTCAGCGCAAACGGTTGCTTTGTTTTATTTTCTTTACTTTGGCTTGTTTACAATGTTGCCCTCTCGTTTCCGTAAAACTCCTGAAAAATATCTGACCTGAAAATTATTTTAATAATTTGTAAAAACATAATTTCTCAATACTTTAATTATGTGTACATATATATTTATTTATTTATTCTGCATTTAACTCAACAACGGAATATATATTTCCTTTATTAACGAACGCACTTAAATCAGAAACACAAGTGACAAGACGACAAACGCTCAGACGCATACAAACGCAAACGAGATTTATTTTCTTCGCTCACATCAAAACGGTCAGGGAATAACCAGTACAAAAGGGGAACAAATAAAAAGATTGTTAGCTGAGCGAAGACCGATTCGTTCAAAATACTATGTGAACGGTTCATCTCTGACTCTTTGCTCAAAAAGTCAGTAAATGAAAGTTATTTTTGAACAGTTTGAAAGGGTCAACTGTTATTTGTAAGCTCTGATTTTAACACATTTAAGTTCACATTAAAAGTATCCAAAATCAGTTCTCGCATTAATATGAAAATACTGCAATCATATAAATATTACTTAATATGACCACACTGATTCCTTAACGAATCACAGTATTTTTTACTCAATTTTAATGAGTATAATTTGCGATTATTTTTTGGGTTTTCGCAGTCGAGAGATGCGAAAAATGTTCGCGTAAACTTTTGAGCTTGCCAGCCACAGATCTGTGTCGTAATTAACCCACTTATATGGCAGTAACTTTGGGCCAGCAATCACCGCAAGTGGGCGGTGGCGGTGGCGGCATCTGTGGGCATGGCTCATGTACATGTACTAGCCACAAGGAGGAGGTTTCCTACCAAAAAAAAAACAGAAAGAAAAAAAAGTAAAACCAACAAAAAAATGAGAAGAAAATCCGCTAGCGACGCGCAGAGTTTTGCACAGTTTTTAATGGGCACAGATATGTCTGTGTATGTGTGTGATTATGTGTATGTGTGTGTGTATTTGTGTTTTTTGGTTGTGCGTGTGTGTCATGTGAGGCTTTCGATGAGGGCTTTGCGTGCGGCGTTGCCTTAACTGACCAGCACAGAAGCTGCTCGCATGGTAAATGCTTTAAAAAGCCATTTCAGCATTTCCTTTTTTTTCCTCCTCCTTTTTTTTTGTTGTTTGTGGGGATTTCCCATCCTTTGATGATGCCACAAAAAAAAAGGGGCGGATTATAAAACACTTAAACGATTTTAAGCGCAATTATGTTGGCACGAGCACGTAAACGCATCGCGACCATTGCAACGCTTTGCCCTCTTTAATATTTCAGCATTTCCCGCTGCTCCTCATTAGGTTGCCATTTAAAGTTGCCCAACAGCAGCAGCAGCAGAAGGTAAAATCAGCGACAGCGACGCCAACTGCGCAAAATTGTTCTAAATTATTTAAAAAGCAAGTTGGCCGCTGGCTAAATAAAAATGTGAAAAATAATCAAATCACTGGCGAGCATACTCGACCTTTAGTTGACGTATAAATTTAATGGCTTTTCAGAAAATTTTAATCAAATGAAATGAACAAGTGAATCTAATTAATTCAATGGAAGTCGTCAAGAATTTAGATGTCAAAAGATTTTAACGCTGCAATTTATTGACAGGATAATTTATAGGGTAGCATTACTATGAAGCTTTGCAGAAAGCAGACTTTAATTAAAAAGTTTGTTGAAGAAATCTGTATAATAATTTTTAAAACTTTTTCAAAAATTGTAATTAAATTAATTCGTCATTAACTTGTGTATTACACACAAAGACCTAATGAATTTCTTCATTCCAAAATAATATTCAATGCGGTCTTGATCAAAACAGGGACCGTACCACTTATAATTTTTTTTTTTTTTTTTAAATTAAAAAATAAGAGTTATTTGCTGATTTTTATAAAAAAAAATTATTTTTAATTATTAAAATTAATTTATATGATAAAAATTAAAAATAATTATTTTATTTTTTAATTTGTATATACAAATTTGACCCTAACTCTTATATTCAATTTTTATTATGAAAATTGACACATAGCTCTTATTTGTCAATTTTCATTATAAAAATTGAAAATAAAAATTGAATTGAAATATCTTTAGAACCAAAGAAGCCACATCATATAAAAACCTATATATATATAATGATCTACGCATTAACACCTTTCAATTTTTTAAAATTGTTGAAATATATTCGAAACACATACTGATTACAAGCAAAAATACAATTTTAAATTAGAATAACGAAATACAAATTTAAACTTTTATTATTAAAGTAATATTTATTAAGATATTAATTTAAAATCAAGAATTCC
The DNA here is from genome assembly GCA_037043495.1 of Drosophila recens. Taxonomy (NCBI): domain Eukaryota; kingdom Metazoa; phylum Arthropoda; class Insecta; order Diptera; family Drosophilidae; genus Drosophila; species Drosophila recens. The sequence continues at coordinate 26,925 of JBAMBJ010004016.1, forward strand.
ATTTAAAAAAAAAAATATTTAAATTACTATGCAGCTTATTCATTGCCACATTTCATTAAAATTGAGTCCATTTTGAATCTGATAAGTAAATTGATATGATTTCAAATATAATTAAAAGGACCTACAAAAATGCCATATCTCAAAAAGCAATAAAATACCAGTAAGAAAAATATTAAAGATATTTTTTATTTTATTAATTTATTTTTAAATGTTTAAATAGTTTATAATTATTATAAATAGTAAAATAAGTACATATGTTTTGTTTACTTGTGTTTTAATCTAATATACCTGACTCTCAAACTGGCCAGGCACTGAGTACAAACAACATAGTGCTACGCTCAGCTCTCTTAGATAACACAAAACAAAAGCAAAAGCAAAAACAACAACAGCGAATAGTAATAATAGAAATAACAGCAAGAAGAAGAAGAGAAGAACAAGAACGGTGTGGAAACTCTAGAAATATCGGTCTGTAAACAATTAGAACGTCAGCTTACCGGAAAAAAGTTTGCATTTCATTTATTCTCGAAGGATTTTATTTAGGAAAAGTTTTGTGCATGGCAGGAGCAGCAATAGTGGAAGAGGGGGAGGAAATGGAGAGGGAGGAGAGAAAGAGAGAAAGAGAGAGAGAAAGAGACAGCGCATGCAATGTCCGAAACTGAGTTGACTGCTCCTGTGGCTCGTCCTTCTGGCTCCTGTCTATTGTGTTTTGCAGTTCTTCGGGGCAATGCCAAACGGATTCTTCACGGGGCACTTCAGCGTCAACAGCGACGTCAACGTCGAGGTTTCCGTTGCAAACGCGCGCCATTGTTGCAACAATAAACTTCCGGCTTTAAATTTCACTTGTGTATGTGTGTGGTTGCGAAAACAAAATGGCCGCTGACCGTTGCAAGCGTGGCAGCGCTGTTAACGAACGGCTTTTGACATTAATTAGCACAAAACACGTTGAGGCAACGGCAACGGTAAAGTTTTGACCATTTGCAGCTGCAGCTGCATAATAATGGGCTAACCGAATGGCCTTAAGCAGCCGCCGCCCCGTTAGCCGTGTTTATTACGTAATTTAGATAACGCTGCATGTCCCGAGCTGATGTTGCACGAGTCGTTGTTGAGTCAAGTGAGAAAAGTGTCCCTTCAGCAAACCAGACAACTGACATCAGTTTCATTTTCAGTTTCATTTCAGTCTCATTTTCATCTTCAGCTTGAGCACCTTGAGCTGCCAATAACATCAGCACAGTTTGGCCAACTTGAGATAAGTTTGCAGCTGGACACGTCTGTAAATCAACATACTGTACAACATGAAAATGTGCTAAGCTCAGCTAACTTTTAACCAGCTTACAAAGTTGTCAGACTTAAAGTTGAGCACCTTTTACGAGCACACGACAAACTGGCAGCATTTGCTACAGTTGAGCACAATTTGAGTATTGATTGACATAATCAAGTTATCGATAACTATAAATTTACAATAGATGTTGAAATTTTTTTGTGGATGTAAGGTGGAGCTCAGATTATTTAACCCACTATTTAAAAATACATATGTTAAACGCTATTTTAATTTATAGGGAGTTTTAAATGCAAATTTATTAAGTAATAGCTTTAACTTCATAATTTTATCCATTTTATAATACTTAATTAACTGTTGTTTAACAGAAGATTTTTATAAGTTTGTAGTTATTTGTTGTCGAAATATTTAACGTAATTTTTTAAATTAAAATTTAATGAGAGTTTTTAATGCACATTTATTAATTTATTTTTGATGCGAATATTTAATGAATACATTTTCAAATTCTAAAATTCAAAATTCAAAAAAATTTCAATTTCAAAAATTAAATTAATTTTTTTTTTCCAGTATATTTTAGCAAGGCATTGAAAACTTATACAGTCTGCCAAATTCCCTAACTCGAATAAGTTATTCAACAAAGTTCAATAGTTTTAATTAATACCTTAGTCTCATTTAATCCACTAGTTTTGTTGAGATCTACAAATTGATTCTAAAAGTATTATTGTTAGAATAATATATGCGTTTATTAGATCCGCGCAATGTTGTACAGTGAAATGTTTACATAGAACTGAACTTAATGAATAACAGAGTATGTATTGAGACTTCATAATGTTGCCAGATAATTCATATTTAGCTTATTTCATAATAGCGATACTTAACATAATATAATCGATATTCGACAATTATGTAGCTTTTATTTATTATGAGTAGAATAAATAACCATTTATTTTTAATTTTTAAGATTTAATTTTTATGGAAAAATTGTATATTTAATAAATAAATTATCATTTTAATAAAATGAATTTCAGATTCCCCTGCATCACAATCACGTTCATTTAGTTCACTAAAGCTAAATGCACACGCACACTTTTCCTTCGATACTTTTTGTGTCGTGTGAACACTCAGAATTTAAATAGCGTCGGCTTTTCACGGAAATTTTTGGATGAAATTGTTCAGAATGTAATCAGGTTCCGTAAGAACAAAAACCGACGGGATTTTGGTTTGAAAACCGACGCAAATTGTGTGAATGGCAAAATTCATCGACGCGACAGTTGAAAAGTGGTCGTGTGAACTTAGCTTTAGTTAAAGAAATGATAAAATTTAGCTTGTCAGTTTATGTATTTTTGTTTATTTTTTAAAATTTAAATATATTTCAATAACACAAATTTAAGTATTTATTAATTTATTAAAGTAATGATTACTGAACAATTTTTATTGTGATATTGCAACAAAGTTGGTCGGCTGTGGAAATTCCATGTTGTATTCACGCTTTAGGGTAAACTTCAGATCCAAAAGACCAGGTGCATCATTTCGATACTTGGCCAATTTGACCAGGCGCATGGAAACATCCTTGACAAAGGCATTGGCGCATTTGGCCACCAAATCCGCAGCCTGATCGTCCAACGACGCTGTCTTATCGATTTTCTGCACAAAACGATTTAAATTCGCTTTGCGTATAATCTGTAACGTAAAGGAATTACTGATAGACTTTGTTTCTTTAATTTTCGAGAACTCACATGATATTTGTTGTCCGATGAGCACATGTATTCCTTATCGCTTTCGGCCTTATTGCTTTTGCTCGATGAGCTTAGACTGCAGTTGGACGATTGACTTTCGTTCTCAGAAGATACATCACTGTTATCTCTGGGCAGCTCATCAATCCAACTATCGATCCAGCTATTCATTGTGCTGACTTCTTTGAGTTCACTTGAACTTTCTTTCTTTTGCATGCAACTTGAGCTGTAACCAATTGAGAATTACAAGCTTTACAAATTTTTATAAAGACATTGAGAAATGTTGCCTACTTTTTGGCTTGTCAAACTGTCATTTATAATACCTTGTGCGGAATTCCTTTGAATTCTTTCACTGCATTGCATTGACCATTCATGAGTTTCCACACGTTTTTCACATTTCCTGCACATTACAAAAGAAACACTCTTGAGTCAATGCAATATTTCAGGAATCTCGGGCGACGTCTGATCGATTTAAAGGCAATTTGTATGATGTCAAAGTTAATGTCTTACGTTGACGCCCTTTGAATTACAACTTACGTACATACACTCAGTCTCACAGTGCTCAATGAAAGCTCATGTCCATCACACGAATCAATGCGCATTTCTGGTAGATATTTCTGTGAAAATTTCAGATGTATTCCTGAAAATAAATTAAAAGGGGTATACTATATACAGTGCTGGAAATAAATGGAACAAAATATATAATTAATTTATATCATAAATTTACAACAATCGAGCATCAAGTAGTTATACAAATTCTTAGATTAAGGGACAGTGATGGTAATAAAAATAAGAAAATATTCAGAAATTATTAAATCTAATTTACATAATAAATTTACAAAAATTAAGCATTAAGTAGTCATAAAAATTCTAAGATAAAGGGACACTGATGGTAATAAATAGAAGAAAATATGCAGAAATTAATTCAAGTTATTTATATAATAAATTTACAAAAATCAAGCATCAAGTAGTCACAAAAATTCTTTGATAAAGGGAAACTGATGTTAATAAATAGAAGAAAATATTCAGACATTAATTAAACTTACTTGTATGATAAATTTATAACAATCAAGCATCAAGTAGCTATACAAGTTCTTAGATAAATGGACAGTTTTGGAAATAAATATCAAAAATATTCAGAAATGAATTAATCTAATTTATATAATAAATTGACATCAACTATATACGAAGTTATTATAAAAATTCTTAAATAAACGGAGAGACTAATTTATTTAAAATTTTAATGATGTCTAATCCAGACTGTAGGGTATTTTTAAGTTTAGTGTTTTTTTTTATGTTAATTGTTTTTTTTTTACATCTCACATCCGATTACCTTGTAAAATTCATATGAAATAATTACTCGACCCATCAAACTTTAAGCAAAAAATGATGAAGCTAGAGGAGTTTTACGATCTACAGGGTATCTTTGCGTTGTGCTGTTTCTTTAAAGTCAATTTTCTTTTGTTTTGTATGTCAACTAAATGTGTCGCTTATTGGAATGCACTTTGTTTGGCCAATTGCATTGATTTGCGGTCAAAGGGGATAACAAATTTGACAAAGATTTTGTGCGGCAATTTATCGCATGTCCTTTTGGCCCTCGTTGCTCTCGCTCTCGCTCTTCTTGCTCTCTATCTCTCTTGCTCTGAGTATGTGAGTGTGACTGTAACTTTATTTAATGGCAAAAAGTTCACACTTCCTTTAGCTAGTCGTAAAGTTTGTCCAGAGACCGGGACAAGCATATGTTGTTCTTGTTCTTTTGTTGTTGTCATTGTTATTTCGCTTGTTTTTGTTGAACTTTTGTTCAAATAGAGGCGCTGCTTTTGCTGTTTGTTTTGGCCCAGTGCTAAATATTTCAAACAAAAGCCAAACAAACAGCTGACAACTGCAACGGCAACGGCAACGGCAACAACAGACAGAAGGGCAACAAATGGTTAGCGGAAGGAAGCGCAACTTAAATAACGGATATTGGCTTAAATAAACAATGGCATCCATGTCTGCAACGCCATCGCATATAACACAACTTACTCGCTTACTCTCTCTCTGTCTGCTTACACTCAAAAAAATCACACTGAAATACTCGATTTAAGGTATTAAATTTAAATTAAAATACAGTTAAACTTCCATAACTCAAACATCTGTAGCTCGAATTTCTCGCTAACTCGAGCTAAATGATTGGCAGTAAAATTAATAAACTTAAGGAAAAGAACTCTATAAGTCGAATATCTCCATAATTCGAACCTTTTCGTTGGATAACGTTGATTCGAGTTAGGGAAGTTCGACTATATTACCAAAAATGTTTCCTTACACGCGAAATAACAAATAAGCTTTGCTGAAAAAAAAATGAAATTTTTTAATATTATAATTGGTTTTTATTTTATATTCAGTTTTTTTTTTTTTGAAATAGCCAAATTTTGTAAATTCTAAGGTGATATGCACATAGTTTCTTAAATTTCAAAATTCCTAACAAACCTCGTTTTCTATTTAATAAACGTGAGGTTAATTTTCTTGAAAAATTTAAATTTCAAATATATTTAATTCAAAGATAACGCGAATATTCCTAAAAAAATGTCAAATTTCTTTATTTCAGATCGTGTTTTTTGTAATTACCCAAATTCCAGAAACGAAGTATTTATTCATTCATTACATTTTCCAAGCAAATTGTTATGTGAAAAAAAATAAAAAAAAGTTTAAGAGGAGTTCGTTCAAAGATGTTTTTTTTGTAGTTATCTTAATTTTAAAAAAATTTAAATTTTTTGACATTTTTCTTAAAGATATAAAACAATTTTCTGAGTGTAGTATAAACTAGGAGTACTCGTATTTAAGCCAACTCGCTGGCGAAAGTGTGCGGCGATAAGCAGCGTTTAAGCGGAAGTCGACGCCATTTCCACCGCTTCTCTCTTTACCTCCCTTTCTCTGTCCCTTTCTCTGTCTCTTTCTCTGCCTATGGTAGCCGCATCGCTTGTGGTTTACACCGTGAAGTTGGCTGCACACCAGAGTTGCATTTTGCATAGCGTTGCCACACTGTTGTTCTTATTGTTGTTATTGCAAACTGTGGTTGCCAGCCGCGCAACAGCTGCGTTTTGTCAAGTTCTTCTCCGTGCGCCTTAATTGCTTGTTAATTAGCGTAGTTTGCGTTCAACCACGCCCCCTCAGAAGGCAGCCTTTATTTCGCTCGTTTCATTCTCGATGTTTTTGTTTACCATTTTTATAAGCTTTTTTTTTACGTACGTAGCTTTTCTCTCGTTAGCCTTACAGTTTTGGGTATGTCACGAATATGGTTAATTGTGGATGTGTCTGTATCTGTGAGACCCCTGACACGCCATTGATGGAATTTAACAACTGTGCAAATATTTGACAAGCGGCTGACGGGCTGTCAACGAACTCGAACGAGGACCAAACCAGCCGCCAAATCGTTCATTGACGCGTGAGCGTGCGAAAATTGACTGGCTGGCAATGCCCAACCAGCAAACAGTTTCCACGTAAGCGAGGGGATTATCAAAAGTTCGGATAGTATGCTAGTTGCCAGTTGGCAAACCGTTGGAGTCTTAAAATAGGCAGTAACAAGAGCTTAGAAGAACAAGCATGCATTACAAAAAAGTAACGAGAAGTATCAATGGATAGTAACGATTGCTTACAACAAGTATTTAATAGTAGTAACTAACCAAAAATAATATACTTGAAGGCATTAAAACGACTTGTTTGTGCTTCAGATTTAGGTATAAATTACAGAAATTACATAACGAGAACTAACAACGAGTACTAAAAACAAATAGTTAAAAGTAACGATAACTAACAAACGAGTCGCCAAAAGAAACCAGAGCTAACAAACGAGTCTTGAGTAATTTCACATTTGATTTAGAGCAGCCTTGGGCACGAAATCTGAATTCGGGAGCAGCTGCGAGCTCCCAGAGCCCATGCGTGCCCACTGGTAATGTAGAGCATGCTCTTGTCTTGACGGAAAGTAGCGAGAGCTAGTAACGAGTTGTTTAAAGGCCGGGTCAGACGAGCACTTTTTCACCGACACTTTTTGTCAAAAAGCTGTCCGTGTCGTGTAACCACACAAAATTTCAAATCGTCGGTGAAAAACCGACGCTCACCGATGGAAATAGAACACGTTATATTCAATCGGTGAGCTATAGTGAGCGAAACGGACACGAAAAAATCTCTTTTTGACAAAAAGTGTCGGTGAAAAAGTGCTCGTCTGAAGCGCCTTTAACGTAACAAATCACAACAGGCTGTTAATTTATAAAAGTAACGAGAACCAAATAAATAATTTAATAGTATAAGTATTCAATAATCACATTGTACAAACCTAATTCCGATTGAATTGTGTAAAGTAGATGTAGCTTACAACGAGTAAAACTAGCGAGTAACGATTTATTATAAAGTGTTAAAATCATGAATTAAAACTAATGTTAAATTTGCGACTTTTGGAAATGAAATTCATTCAGGGGGACTGAATATAAATTTAAAAAAACAAATCACACATTTAGCAAAGAATTCCAAAACCATTTATCACAAAGTGGGCATTTAAAATTCCCAAACGTGTATAGATAACGAGTAGAGAGTGTTGAAATTGCTTTGTTTGTTATGGAATGTTCACTGTGGACAAATGTTGTGCGAACTTTATTTAGTACAGCCCTCGCCCGCGTACATGTCTGTGCAAGTTTGTGCATGTCTGTACAAATTTCTTCTTTTTTTTTTTGTATATATGTGTCAACGATGCGGCAGCTAGCAGAGCATTCATATAATTTTCACACCTAACGACTGTGGGAGAACGACAACAACAACGACAACGACAACGCGCTTGACAAATGTCAGCGGCAATATTTGCACTGCACTACAAAAACAAGAACGACAACTGTGAGTGAGGATTGTAGCGAGAGAGGGGAGGGAGAGAGGTTGAACTCAACTGACACTAAAAGGATAAGCGCATTAAGGCATTTACTTTGCAATGCGAATCAGAATCAGAATCAGCAGGGGAATGGAAAGGAGAAAGCAGAGATGGATGCGCATTAATGCTTATAAAGTCGACTCGCCGCATTTGCCACTCGATGGCAACAGCAGCAGCAACAGCAGCAGTGGCAGCCTCTGGGCAGTCGTTGCAGTTGCAACATGTGGCAACGTTGCCAGCTATGTTAGACAAACAAGCCACATGTTCATGTGCTCTCTCTGTCTCGTTGTACACGACAACGACACAAAAGCGCAACAAACGCGCCTCGAGCTCAGCTCGACAACAATTGCAACAACACTGACAAGGGATACAGAGTGGAGTGAAGAGAGAGGGAAGACTGAAGAGAACGCGACACTCGTTGCACTCTGTGCTCCCACTTAATCCTGGCCATTGTATTGTGTCCTTATTATGACGCCCATTCAGCATTGTCTTGGCCTAATGCTGTTGACTCAAGGCGCACACAATGGCCGCTTCTCCCTTCAGCCACTTCATATCCCAAGCATTCCAAGTACGAGTAGTTCAAGCATCCATTTCCATTTCCAGTTCCATTCGAAATCCCATTCCAAATAAGAACAATTTTATGCTTTATCAGCGGCAAAGCTTGTTTGTTCCAAGTTGTTATTGTTGTCGTTGTTAGCCTTGTCCCCAAAAGATATACAAGTTTATGGGTTAGTGGCAATGTCCGTATGAAGAGATAGATTAAACATATTTTGATTTAATTTACTTATTTATTGTTCAGCTTAATTTAAACATTAAAATTTTAAAATTATTAAATAACAAAATAAACTAAAGTCAATAAGGAAAAAAAACTTATATGTAAATATAAATATAATGAATGTTGAGCAAGCAAATAAAACTCGTTTTAGAGTTTTGCATATGGAATTAAATCGAATAACAAAAGCAGTTTTAAAGCTACTGCTTTGTGATTTGGCATACAGAATAGATGATATTAAGCTTAATCTAGATTGGTTGAAAAACAAAAAAGATATTCGAAATATAGTTATACAAATTGAATGCAGGTTTTAAATGTGCCTGAAGCTAATTATAAATTATCATTTCCTTCTTTTCCCTTATTTATTATTTAAATATTTCGGAAATTGTAGAAAGAAAGGCTATCTTTCAACTTACTTTTTAAATATTTCTGTGAATGCTTTAAATTACTTAATGCAGTCAGTATATATTTATTAAAAATATACAACGCGACTGTTGATTTTATTGCCGAATATAGAAAGTTTTTCTTTCACTTACTTATTCATATGTTTATTTACAGAGTATGTTATATTTGTTAAAAGTATTTTATGATATTTACAGTGTGTGTTCTATCTTTGCATAAAAGCTTTATACAAACTGTCGATAATGATTAGAAATCCAAAATCACGAATCCGAAATTAGGAATACAGTTATAAGGAATCCTAAATTTCGAAGACAAAATTGGGGGGGCAAAAATTAAGTAGACAAAAATTGGGAAAACAAAAATAAGGAAAAGGCAAAATCCAAATAAATCGAGCGATATTTTTTTTTTTTTGTACTCTGAATATTTTTCTTAGTTAAAATTCATAATTTATGATTCCTTATTTTTTCTTCCTAAAATTTTATTTTTGGTTTTATTTTCTTTTTTTTTTAATTCCTTACAAAAAATTTCTAATTCGTTTGAAGTACCGTCGATAATTTATTAATAAATTATGTTTAATTTATACCTAAATTATATATAAATAAATTTTTTTTTGTATTTTCATTTCATTTATTGCGCTTTAAACAAAAGGTTACTGGGCATCTTACACTCGAGTAACTTGTAAAGTGACTGTAGTGTTCTCACTTGGTGTTGCGTTTGCTGTTGGTGTTGCTTTTACATAATATGAAAGAGACGCGTTTTATGTGTTGGCTTGTCAAGGGGGGTAGTTCACCCCCCTGTCCATTAGAGACAGAACCAGGACCAGGGGTTGGAAGCAAGTGTGTTTGTTAAGCAGCGCGTGTGTTAAGGTTACACATTCAGTTTTGTTTTTCTCCATGCGAAGACATCGCGACCAGACGGCGCCAATCGGCGCCAGACGCATCCCCCTTCATCGATGCCCTTGTCCCTGTCCCTGTTCCTGCCCTTGTCCCTGTCCCCGTCCTCTTGAAGCTGCCAGTTTGCCGCATTCACGAACATCTTTTTTGGCAACTGTTTTCGGGCAAATCGATAAACTGACTATGAAATCATGTTGCCAAAACTGAATTACACTTTAAGATAACACCGCAAAAAGTCTGTGAACTTGTCTAATGACGTCAGAGCATCGTTTGAAAGTTACAAAATTTTGAATTGCAAAGTGGACAGATTTTTAGAGCTTTGAACTTCCATAACATTGTCAAGTCCCTATCGATTTTCATATGAATAAAATTTTTAGCATATTATTATTTCTAATTTACAATTTAAAAATGATTAATAATATTTAAAAAATAATCTAAAATTAATAAACTTGTTAAAATCATATTTTTTTTTCAATAATTTCCCAAATATTGTTTGTGATATATTTGATTTTAGAATTTTAAATCTCTATCTCTGATTCTCTGATCTAATATTTCCTAACTTAATCGTTACAACGTAATTATTATTCAGTCAAGTGTCTTTAGGTTGACAATTTTTTATCCAAATTAAATGTTAGTTTGTTAAAAACAACTGAAGTTTATTCTTTCAGCACTTTAAGTGACAGCCAAGCACTCGTTGGTATTTTAATTCAATGCTTAAATAGTCTAAATTAATATTTATTTTGCTCTCTCCGTCTGATAAAAGTTATTTTAATTTATATGCAATGCACACACTCACCCACACACACACACAACAAACAAATTGTTCTAAATGAGTACAATTTAATTATAAATAATGCAAGTATATTTTGCAAGGCGAGTTGAGGTTGAGAGACTTTTAATGAATGAGCTCGCAATCAACTGGATACTCAATCAATTTGCACACAAACCAAAACTAATTATGTTCCAGCAAAAAATTGAATGCCAATAAATCAATTCATTATAGCCGCAACCAGCAAAACGCACATGCCACATGCCACCAAGTCATGCCACCAAATCAGGTTCCTCTTCTCTCTCTCTCTTCCTCCTGCTGTTCATTAAGTTGCCACAGCTTCAGCTTCGACTTCGACTTCTTATTTTTCTAGGTCATGTTCTGAGGAGCCAGCGAAAATATGTATACTCTGTAAACTAAAAAAATTACTTCAAGGGGAATGACAGAATTAAGATCAAATTCAGTTTTTAAAATTATTAAATTTACGTGAAAAAAGTATTATCGTAGACCGCGTAAAAACTATATTTATAATTCTGATTTAAAACTTTTCAAATGATAACTATATTTTTAATTTTATTTAAAGAATAACACATATTTGTAGTATTTAAATCAGTGCTGTAAAAGAGCACACAATCAAATATTTAAACACGAAGTCAACAATACGTATTACTGCTTTACACTAAAAAAATGAAATGAAAGCAGATTCGAACTGTCGCATCGTTAGAGTTGGCAGCGTAAAGAGAGCAAAGCATCAGTTGCAGTGTATGATTAAAGACTAGCACTGTCCGGTCTATCCTTATTGAACGCAGAAATGCGACTGACAGCAGGATGGAGCAGATGCTTCGTGAGAGAGTAAGAAGCCGAAGACACGCGTCGTGAGAGAACAAGCTGTCGATCGTGCTATTTATAGAACACACGTATTCTCTCTCTGTACATGTGCCGGCAGCGACGTTGGCAGAATTATGAGTTCCTATCTGATGGGATAGGCTTTCAACATTTTAAACACCACTAATTTAGATATATGATAGGGAATAACCCTGAAGTTATTTAATTTAAAATAAAAATTGCGTATTAAGAGTTTTAAGATAAAAATGGAAAACAGTTGTTAAGTCACAATTTCTAATTTTAAAAGATATAATATAGTTCATTCCAGGGTATATGTTCGTCCATCATTTACCCACATGCTTAGTTGTTTTTTACACATTTCTTTTCTAGCTATTTTGGGCAGACAAATGGCGACGCAGCTTTGTGGCGCCACCGGGCGATGCCGATGACGATGGCTGCAACCATCGCCACAGTCACAGTCACCGACGACAGTCGCCAGTCACTAACAATTTTTACTGCAACCATTTCCTAGCCGGCAAATAAATTCAGCGGCTGCTTAGTCTTCATTTTTTTATTCCCCTTGCCTGTTTCCCTAATTCTTGCTTCCCTGCTGGACTTTATATTGATTTCGTGCCGCGTTGCAGATTAAAGCGAAAGTTTTGTGGCTCTGACATCTATAGTTAGACGAGGACTTTTCAACCTGTCAGATCCATCAGCTGCTGTCAGTTTGATGGGAATCCCCTTCTCCTTCTATCATAACTTGAATTGGTGGTTTTATATTACATGGCTAACAAAAGGAAAAAAACAAGCATACTTTTAGGCTGTATCGTGTTGGATAAAGTTTTTTCATTAGGCTCCGCTTTTAGTGTTTGTTTGCAATATTTTTTGAAAAGAAAATTGTGCTTATAAAGCCTTACTATATATATTTGTAAAATGTTTGTAAGTTGTTAAAACATGCGCAACTTTATGGGCAAAAGTAATTTGAGCAGTCAAATTAATTAAAAAGTTGTAAAAAAAAAATTTCAATAATCTGACATTTTTAAGAGCTGTGGGCTTTTACTAAGAATTTTATGGAAACTATAGTATAATACTTATAACACAAATTTGTACTTCAAAAGTGTAAGGAGTCTATTAATTTAAATTTTTAATATTCAATTCTAAGTACAATAAGTAAGAAGTCTATTAATTAAAATTATTAATATTTAATTCCAAGTGGGAAATTGAAAGAGAAATCTTTCTTACCTCATTGTTGGCCAAAAAAATTAAAACTTAGTTTATTTCCTAGCACTTAATGTTAAGTTAAGAAATGTTAACTGCTTGACAGTGCTAACAAAATATTACTTCTCTGCACAAAAGATTTTCGCAACGCGGAAAAAGTTGAATGATTAAATAGCATATTTAATTTCAGAAGGAAATTTCATTTTCTTTGTCTCTCTTTGAAAAAAAACATCAAAGACTCAGCTTGTATAACGAACAGTTGAAATCAGGCTAATGATTATCTTCCTTTGGGTTTCAGTTGCTTTATTGAGCTCATCTGGCATTGATTGAAATCTATAATCTGAAAATAGACACACTGATTCACTCATTCACTCACTTCACTCGGTTTGATTCATTTGGTTCATTCTCGTTTTGCTTTGGCTTCCATTTTTCTAGCTACTTGAGTTGCTTATTGATTGACAATATATATGTGTGTGTGTGTGTGTTGCAGAATCCTTTCATTTTGTGGCACATTAGACAAGCCAGCGGCCTGATTGATGTCAATCACATTGCCTTTGTGATAGATTCGCAGCCACAGCGCATGACGATTGCATTCGAGTTGAATTAGCTGCAATTAAAAACTAATGCGAAACGCCAATGGGGCAAATAGAGTTTGTGCCACAAATACACACACACACAAACACACACACACATACATACAGACACTGATTGATGGCAAGACAATATGCTGCTGTTGCCTGTGGCAATTACCCGCAATAAGTGGAGCATTCGGTGCCTGGTTGGCCCACGGGTCGTATGCGTGTTATGCTTAAACAGTTTATCCAGCCATTTACCAGCTACCAGTTGCCAGTTAAAATTTAGTTAGTTTTGAGCCTGTTGGCAACATTTTCAATTTGCCAAGGGACAGGTAGAGGGCACAACTGTACACTGAGAAAAAATACAGGCTTATAAAATTATAAATAGTCGACTAAAATATTTTATTTTTATAAATGTATTTTAGGGGAAATTAAAATAAATGCTCTTACAATCAAAACTTTTGTTTTTCCATTCATATTTTAGACAACAGATTTTTTTCTTAATATTAAAAATTGTTCTTCTAAATATTGCATCAAAATCAAATAATTTTTTATTAGTGCATACCTTATGCGGGATGCAAGCGAGTGTTTATTTTTTTAATAAAAAATTGAGTAAGGAAAATCCTTTTTTTAAATTTTTGTTTTTGGAGCTAAAAATCTTTCTTCTAAAAACTGCATTGAGAATTTACGATTTTTTTTTTGTCAGTGTATACCTTATGCCGGATGCAAGCAAGTTGCTCGCTTTTCAGGCGACCCAAAAATATACTATAATGAGTTAATTTGACGCCAAGGGCTCTCTCTCTCTCTCTCTCTCACTGCCTCTCTCTCTCTCACTACCTCTCTCTCTTTCACTCCCTCTCTCTCTTTCTCTCTCACTTCCTCTCTCTCTCACTCCCTCTCTCTGTGTTCCTTTCTCTGGTTTGAGCCACAACGACATCTTTGTGGGACACTAAATGCTTTTCGCAAAAGCAATTTCAATTAGTGAGCCGCCCAGGGGGGCAACTTAAAAAAAGAGTGAACAGGGAGGTGGGTGGTGGGAATGGGGTGAGGAGGAAAGAAGGGGAGTATGGGGGCATTGCTTATGCAAAACTTGTCGAAAATGTTGCCATAAACTGAAAATTTAATCACAAACTCGCGCATTTGCACACAGTTGAATGCAAAATGCGACACACACACACAAACACACACACAATCATGCAAATATTTTGTGGCAAATGCCACACAAAAGTGCACGTAAATGAAGTTGTTGCCCCCATTCCTATTTCCGTCTTTGCACAGTGATCATTTAGGTTCTTTTAGCAGGGATTAATAAATCACATTGTCGAAAACACTTTTTTTGGTTTTATTTTATAAAAAGATTTCTTAACTTTTAAATATTTTAAAAAGTTAAATGGATTTTTTTTTTTAATTTTTTCAGTTTGCCTCAAGAATAAGAAAAGAAAGTGTTGTTGAAAAAGAAGCGTGCCAAAATATAAACATTCAGGGCTGCCACAGAAATCGCTTTCACTTGAATTTTTCTTAAATTTCATACAAATTTAAGTGAAATTCAAGCGAAAGCGATATTTGAGGCACCCCTGATTATTTTGAAAAATATTTAAAAATTTTAAGCCAAATTTTCATAAAAAAGATCCACTGTGCGTTGATTTGAAATGCGGCATAAACAGGAAAACAGCAAGACAACAAAACAGCAGTGAAAACTCATTTACCTACAACGAAATTTGGAACCATAAAACGCAACTATTTTCGGCATCTCATTTGCCATCAAATTGTCAGACAAGGCGACAAAGAGACGCCGCTGACGGCAGCAAACGACAATGATGACAATGATTATGATGATGATGATGATGAAACTGAATGACTGAATATGTTTGGTACATAATGCGTTGGATGATGTGGATGATATGGCAACGCTGGCTGACAGCGAGACAAGCGGAAATGCTCAGGCAACTTCCGTGTCGACGTCATCCTGTTGATCCATACGAGTGTCACTCTTCTGTCAGTCTATGTGCATAGATGAGTGTGTGTCTGTCAGTGTGTGTGTTTGTGTGTGTTTGTGTTTGTGTGTGTCAGGCTTAACTTTGTTTATACATATCGTTTATTTGTCAGACCGCTTAGTTTCTAAAGCAGCCACAACAGATGCGGCACAGTGGATAAAACCAATGAAAATCAGACAGAATTTGATTAAATAAAGTGACCATGGAGGACAGTAAATAACTGATGGCCTAGTTTAATAAATATGTGATAAGAAATCAGTTTTATTATAGAATATTTAAAATTATGACAAATATAAAATATAAATAGTTTAAAAAAATTTTCAATTCACTTTTAATCCACTTATTGCTCACTTTGTTCCACTGTTTAGCTTAAATATTTTTTTGACAAATGCTTCGCGCACTTGACGACATTGGCAAATTGAATTTTAAGTGATTTCGCACACGAAACTCGAAGCGAAAAATGTATAAAAATTATATATAGATATAGCCATATTGTTAGCCACTTTTCGAGCGAAATTTATGACTCGAATCTTTTCTTTTATGTATCGATATATATTTTATAGCTGTTTTTTGCAGCGTCTTTCAAATTTTGGAAGGGGCGTTAAGTGGCAGGTTGCAAATGGAGGAAGCGAAGAGACAAAAGACAGCGGCACTTACATTACGGCAAAGATGAAACACGTGACTCTCTGACAATGTGCACACACACACACACACTCAGACACACACACACAAGAAGAGAGATAACTGCAGTAGCTTTGGCTTGCATATTGCCGGATTTATGTGGCAATAAGCAGATGTAACCTGCAGCTTGCAGGTTGCAGGTTGCATGTTGAATGTTGCATATTGCAGGCGTGGCAACAGCCAGCAAAAAAAAAAATGGCGAAGCATGACAAAAAGGCAACGTGCGCTGCGTAACTGATATGCCACGATTAGTGCACACACACATACACACAGTCAGTCATACACACACACACACACACACACACTGAGTACACACAGAACGTATTGGAATGCAATTGGCATGGACTTTTCGAAAATAACGAGTTCAATATGGCAAAGGCAACGGAAAAGGGCAACGTTTGGCCAACGTTGCAGCAGTGCTGCCACTTAAGCTATTAACTAGCTATATTTGGCACTTAAGAAAATTTGAAAAAATACAATATTTAAAAGCCGACAATGCGGAAAACTAAATTAACTGCTATTCGCAATTGTTTTAAGGCACAAAAATGCCGAAAATGTTAACATATTTTCATAGATTTCAAAAAAGCAGCTAAGCTCAGCTTATAAATATTAAAACAACTGTTTAATAAATTTTTACCAGGGTTTAAAAAGTTAACTGCTATTTTTGGCTTTTAATGAATATTTATTTATTATTTATTTCATTATTATTTATTTAATAATTATTTATTAATTTAAAGTTTTACAAACTTTTAAACTTACAAATTCTTGCTCGCTTATGGGTTGCAATCTATCAGAAGTCTGTGTGGCCAAATTTTTAAAAAAATATTTTCTAAACTAATTCAGAATATGATAATTGTATAAATAATATTTTTTTTTTGATATCTATCAATAAGCATTTTTTTTATACTTTAATGTTTCGAATTAAAGACTGTATTTTACTATTATTTTTTTAAGCTTTAATAACTTTTTAGCTATTAAGAAGCTCTATACTCTGACAGCACTGTGTTGCAGGGCTATTGATTTTCGGTTAAAGGGGGGGAAGGTGGTGGCAGCGGCGAGATGCAGGTTGGTAATGGCGGGGCCAAGACAGCAATAACTCATTACAACACATGTTTACTGGTGCAACTTTGCAGGCAGCTCACTACCAAAAATACAAACACATCCCATATCCCACAGTTCCTCTCCTTCTCCAGCCCCATTTCGGTGCGCCCCTGTCAATAGCTGGCACAGAGTGAGTGTGTTTTTTTTGGTGTGTGGCGGTAAAGGAGGCAAATTCTACAAAACTTATTTATGCAGCGCGGCAGCTCTTTGAACTTTTACGTAAAGTTTAGTGGCCAGAAAAACCGCATTCTGACATTTTGCCAAAATTCAATGGTGCCAAGCGCATGCACTGCGCGAAAATCGTAGTTAGAAGATTAAAACATATAGGTGCTGTGGCAAAACATTTAATAATATTTATGAATGAATTTTATAAATAGTTTAAAAATAGTTTGTAAAAAATTAAATTTAAAATTATTTTAAAATTGATTTTTACAGCTTATTTTCTAATATTATTTTTAATTTAAGTAGTTACTCTGCTTTAAGCTGACATTAAATAAAGAAAAGAAAATCAGTTGGTATTATTTTTAATGGATTTGATAGATAAGAATGTCTGAAAAATAGCAATTAAGATAAGTTCTACAATATAATCATATGTTATTTTGATCCTGATGATGATAAAAAAATTATAAATGCTATCAGTTTTTTCTTAATTAGTTTAGATGATCAATCAGACATTCAACATGAAAATTTCTTTTAATATTTTCTCAGTGCATGTATATATGTATATAAGTATTAAGTGTGTATATGCTGATATTTGTGTATTAAGTGTGTATATTAGAGTGGGTCAATTTGTATGGACCAAAAAAAATGCACCAAGCGGTTGTCAAAATCGTAATCTACGACGAATTTTAAGAAGATTTGCCCAAAATGGTCAAAATCATTTTCGAGCTTCCGATTTTTAGCGAGAAACTTTTGTATCTTTTTGTCACTTTAAATACGCATAGATACCTAAGCGAGTGCATAAAAAATAATTTGTTTCACTTAACATTTTTTCAAGAAAATTATAAATTTTTAAAAATGTAACTATAAAATAAAAATTAAATTTTATTATTAAAATTATTTTTTAAATTTAAAACAAAATTTTAAATATAAAATTACAAAAATTGGCATTAATTTGCATTTGACCGTTAATTACGCCCTTTCTAGTGCCACGCCACTCGAATTTTTTTTTCAAAAATTCTTTGAAGTTTTGAAAATAATATTCATTTCAACTCGAATCTAGTCTGTTCCAAAAATAACAGATTTTTGCCACCAACATTGGAAAAACAAACGAAAATGGGTACAAAATACATACAAAATACATATAAAATGGTACCAAATTTGTATGTATTTTGTACCCATTTACGGTTTGTTTTGCCAATGTTGGTGGCAAAAATCTGATTTTTGAACCAGCTAGATATTTGACTGCAATTTTCAATACTTCAAAGAATTTTTGGAAAAAAAATTGGAGTCGTGGCACAGAAAGGTTAACGGTCAAATGCAAATTAGTGCCAATTTTTGTAATTTTATATTTAAAATTTTTGTTTTTAAATTTAAAAAACAGTTTTAAAAATAAAATTTAATTTTTTTATTTTATTGTTACATTTTTAAAAATTTATTATTTTCTTAAAAAAATGTAAAGTGAAACCAATTATTTTTTATGCACTCGCTAAGGAATCTATGCGTATTTAAAGTGACAAAAGATACAAAAAGTTTCTCGCTAAAATCGGAAGTCGAAAATGATTTTGATATGTATCTTGGGCAAATCTTCTTAGAATTCACCGTAGATTACGATTTTGATACCCGCATTGGGTCGAAAAAAATTGACCCACCCTAGTGTATATGCTTAGTTCGTGTATATTGTTTACAAACAGCTTTGCTTTGACTGACCGTACCGACAACACTGCGTATGCGTTATGTCTATAAAGTTTCATTGGTCCCCAGGCAGCTTATTAGCCATAGCCAAAACCATAACAAATATCTTGAGCGCTAAGCCGATTGTTATGTATTGCCATAAACAGAAACAAACAAACATACTCTTATGTACTGACTAATACACACAAAAAGTGAGGGATTTATATAGGATTGCCATGAATAAAATATATGAAACAAGCTCCATTGAAATGTCAATGTCAAGTGCTCGGCAAATAAATCTTAAAGCTGTCCACGGGGGCAATTGTTGAAATTGAGCTTGCCAGCTAACAGTAAGCGGCTTATAACGAGCGGAATTTGCGGAAGAGTTTGTCAGGCAACGAGACTCATAACTATGTATGTGACGAGCACTCGTACAGCTGCTGCCTACAATAACTAGAAAAAGGATTAAAGCCAAAGCAAGAGCACATTGTTCGAGCCGGCAAAGCGGCAACTTTTGTGGCCAGGAAGTCGTAGTAAGGTAATGGTCTGAAAAGGGCACAAAGAAAGCACAAAGTGAAGCTACCAAGGACAAGTTAAAGGGCAAGAGGAAGAGTAATAGGATGAACGTTGAACGTAATGACAAAATTGTGAGCAGAAATAAAATAGTTTGCATGACACGACAAATTAGGAAAAAGTTTTCACTGCGCTCATAAGTAGGCAACAGTTTTTTGTTCGCTACTCAAAGGGTAAAGGAGACTCTTCTATTGTGGCCGTGACTGTAAAAAGGCTTCAACCATTATTTATGTATATATTTTTTGATAAGGCAAGCTGATATAGTCATTTAAAGAGCTAGATCTCCCAATAATCTTACAGTTCTAAGGCCAAAGGTTATTTTTTTATTTAATAATTAAATTGTAGCCGAAAACTTGTTTAAATAAAATATACAACTTTTTACTTTAAAAAGTTAAAATAAAATTAAATAACTTAATATGACAATCAACTAAAATTTATCATATATAAATGTAAATTTAAGCTTAAAGAATTAAAAGAAATCAAATTTAAAAGCTTAAAAAATCAGGAAGCATTAAAAAAATGAATATATCCAACATTTGTCGAAATATACAGAAAATACAGAATAAATATGAGATCAAAAAGAACAGCTGTTAATTTCAAGGTCACAAGGATTTGTCGAAAGGAATAGGAAAAGGAAAGATTTCCTGGATGATTTATTATTATTTTATTAAAATTTTGATTATGTTTTAGAAATCTTCCGATAACTATTTAAGTTTTAATAAAGGAATTACAACATAGCGAATATTAAACAGTTTTTGTTGAGTTGAAAGCTTAAGTTATTTAATAATAGTCATTAGAAAAAAAAACAAATAAAACTTGCGAGTTGTGTATATTGTTTTAAAGCTGCGCATTGATTTGCACAAAAAAAAAAGTGAATAAAAGCCTTAAGCGAGCTCATAGACAAGGGACTTAACAGTGCCAGGAACGGAGTGAAAGTGGACATGAAAACAGAGACAGGTAGATGAGCCGGACAAGTATCGACAATGCTCAGTCTAAAGCGGCAGTTGAAGCCAAATTCAAAGCCAAAGGCAAAGGCAAACGCAAGTCAAGTTAAGTCTGGTCAAAATGGGCAAAACAAAGAGCACAAAACTCGAGTCAAGCCAACGAATGCAAGCAAGTGAAATGCGAAAGCAGATAAGGGTATTAAAGGGTTAAGCTGCTGCTGCTGCTGCAAGTTCAAAGTTCGCCAGCAGAGGCAGGAATAGAGGGAGTAGAGAGGGAAAGAAGACTGTGTGCAAAGTGTCCGTTTAAGTGACGTTGAATGGTCATCAACGTTCTGGGCTTAGCTTTGATTTACTGCGTCGCCTTTGACTTTGTGGAAAGTGCAAACTTTGGCGCCTCCGCCCCCTTGTTGCCTGTCATGCCCTTTATCCAGAATGTATCCAAACATTGGGCCTGGCTTGGCTGTCCTGATATTTACGCAGTCAAAGCACGTTCCAATGGCTTTGATTAAAATTGATGTGCCTTGGGCTTTGTCCAAAAAATGTTCGCATAGTCAAACATAATTTCGACCTAAGCCAAGGCAAAAGCAAATGCGTTAGAGCATAAAGGACACACTCTAATTGAATGGAATTGTCGAGCTGACTCACGCATTGCAAATTTCCATATTAATGCAAGGCCAACTCACAATCTGAAGCCAGGCAAATTGTGAACCATAAAAAGCAACAGGACAGAGAAGAAAAATACAAGTGGAAAATGCTGTTGTCTAATGCCCGACTATAGGATACCCATTACTTATTTAAAAATATATGCAAAAAAATTTTATTGCATACTTTTAGGCACTTATATTGTCTAATAACTAAAATCAACCATTACGAAAGTTCGCTATAAACGATCTTGTTGCAATTTAGTTGGCTCATAGCTTATAATAATGGAAAATAGACGAACAATTCATGTATAATATGTTTATTGCATACTTTTAGGCACTTATATTGTCTAAAAGCTTAAATCAACCATTACGAGAGTTCTCTTTGGCCAATCTTGTTGCAATTAAGTAGGATGATAGCTAATTATAATAGATATTAGACGGATGGACACTTTGTAGGGTAGGAGATACAAACACAATATACCCTTCAACATATATTTTAAACAACGGTTAGAAAAATGAAACGAGCATAAAGCAAAAAATGCTGCTTAAAATGGAATTAAGTTGAAATTAGTGCAGAGAGCGGCAACTGATGGGGAAGTTGTGACTGAGACAAGGCGTTTTTTATGGCACATAAAATTTAACAACTGTCGCTGGGGCCACTAAACGTCATCAGGAGGAGGCCAAGGATTAGCTCAGCACGCACAACTGTACCACGTCATTTAGCATTGAACTCTCACTCTCTTTCTCTCTCTCACACTCTGGCAAGTCGAGAGACCATAAAAAACTGCAGCAGGGCCATAAACTCGAGGGCATGCAGCTCATTTGCATGCGGCATGTGGCAGCAACTAGATTTACCAATAAATGCCGTTTATTAGCGGCAGCAGCGTCTTCAGATTAGTGCAGATTGCAAGCGCATTCAATGAAAAATGGTAGTAAAAATGTATCATTATTTTTTTTTAGGTCAGATGAGCTTTCAAAGCTCATTATTGAAGGCTTAATATAGCTAATTAAGCAAGCTTTTAGATAAAACTATTGTAAGCGTGTGAGAAGCTTTTGAAGTTCACTTGGATACGGAATTAAGCTTAATCGATTAATTTTAAGAAAATATTTTCAAAGCACATTAAGGACTCTTAATGAAAACCATGAGTTTAATGAGCTTTTAAGCACATTAATAAAAGTGTCTTTTAGAAATAATTGTGTTTTTAATGCTGAAAATTTTGAACGTCAAAGAAGTATATCACGATCATATAATTTTAAATTTCATTGTCAAGCATTATTTTACTTAGCTTAATTTTTTAAAAATATGAAGTATAATATAAATTTAAAGCAGGATGTTGTAAGCATAAGAAGAGAATTGAAGCTTCATTATAGTTAAAGATCATAAAAATAACATAAAATAATACAATTAAGCTTAACTTACACCTAAAGCAGTTCAGATAAATTATTTACTAGTTTATTTTCAGCATTTTGATTAATCAAAGTCTTTTCTCAATTAAGCTTGAAAGAACTTCTCTTATTAGAACAAGAAATTGAGAGAAGCACCAGAAATTTGCGGCAACTGCTAAGCTTTAAATGCCAAAGCAATTGCCGCAAAGTGCAGTGACAACAACAAAAAAAAACCTGCAAGAAATACAAAAAATGAAAAAATATTAAAATGACTAACAAAAAAGTTGGGCAGAAGCAAAAGTATTGCCAGCTTGTTCGACTTGTGAGTGGCCATGAATGCAGTGAAGCTGCAAGGACAAGCTGTCTGTGTGTGTGTGTGTGTGTGTGTGTGTTTGTTGTTGGCTTGCCTGTTGACATTAGAAATTGAGCAACCAAAAATGTGTAAACAAGTTTGTTTGGTCCAAGTGGCGATGCTGTCTTTGGCAGCTACGACACTACACACACTCTGCTTGCCACTTGCCACACAGACCAGTCAACACACAAAAAATCCAACAAAAATAAAGTATTTGAAAAAATTGTATTATTTTGTGCACGAAGCAAACTAAATTTAATGCTAGATATTTGGGAAAACCAATGCGACATGCATCAAATAAACGAGACAAATTGGTTAGGCAAAGCAATTGGAAGCACTCGCAAATAATGATAAATCAAAGCAAAGCAACTCTGCAATTACCGCAAGGGAGAGAAAACAAACAGAAAATATAGAAAGCAATAAGCAATAAGAGAGTGAAGTCGATGAATGACAAATGTACTCATTTTCAAGTTGAGGCTGCTGTAAAAAACTGCCATAAATAATCATACGAAATGGAATAGAAAATCAAAAAGAAATTGGGAAAGAAGAGAGAGATAGAGAATTGAATAAAGTATGTATAAAAAAGTCAATTATTAGCATTGGTTTTCATAGCCTCAATATGAAATGACAAACATAAATACTTGCATAAATCAAATGCGAATTTTTTTGAGAGATTTATGTGGGAAAATTTGAGACAGTTTGTAATGAAATAGACGATGGGCTGCGGGATATTTATAAGAAAATATTTTTAATTTATGGAATAGAGAGTGTCTTTGATTATTTAAAATCGCATTTGAGAAGAGAAAGTTCTAAATGAAAATTTATATGCTTCTATTAAAAGAAAGAGCAATTATGTTTCTTGTTCTCAATTTTAACTTTTTTGTACATTATTTCTTGTTCTGATGAAGCAGAAGCTGCTGCCTTTCTATCCCAAATTAAACTACAATTTCTACAAAATATAAAGAACTTTCCAATTAAAGCGCTCTTACATTTTTCTCTCGGTAAACAAAAGCTTACGTTGAAAAATCAAGTTTGAAGAACTCGAGTTAAAGTCAAGTCAACTGACAGAAGCTGTCATACAAGCAAGGAATTGAAATCAGAATAAGCAGTCGTATTTATGCAACATGAAGCTGTCAGAAACTGTTGGCATGAAAGAGCTAACATAGAACAAGGCAAAATGCCAATTAGGCCCGACTCGACTTGGTCGAAGTGACAACTGAAGCCTCAAGTCGCAACAGTTTTCGGAACATAGAACATAGAACATGGCATAACAAATCTGCATATGAAATGCGTTGAGCATGCAAATCAGTAAGGTGGTAATCCTCCGGTTACAAATTGGCCAGAACAATCTGTCAATGAATGGACTAAAGCATTGCTCAACGAGGCGTATACTTAATATCACGCAATTGCACTTCTCCACACAATGCAGACGAGACAATACCGAATGCAATGCTGCATGCATTAATATTTAAAATCCAATACATTTTCAGACATTACTCATTGGTGCGATAGCAGTCAATGTGACTGACTACAATGATACCCTGTTAAAAATTATAAAGTCAAAGAATTTAATCAATTAAATAATTAATGCGATTTTTGAATGGACTAATAAAAAAAGTATGAGAAAAAAGTAAGGGTAATAATATAATTTATAAAAATTTAAATTCATCTAAAAACTTTATATAAAGTTGTAAATGTTAATTTATTTATATTTATTTTAATATATTGTACATTGTTTAATATAAATAATATTTTTAAATCGAAGCTATTAATAGGAATAAAGAAATCATAGTAAAATTAAAATCTAAAATACATTACTATTTAATTTGTGTTGATAATATTTATTTAACTAACATCTATATGTATATACAACTTGCAATCGATATGTTTTCTTATCTAGCAATATAATTTACTCTTTGTTGCACTTTAATTTAGCCAACCCGTCTAACCTGTCATCAATACAGGGAACTGACATTGCGTATACGCAACGTTCGCCAGTCAGACACTTCAATTAGCAAATGCGGCGCAACGCATTCGATATTTACAATAATAAAATGCATTTGTTGTGCCACAGTTGGTGCTCCGAAAAGTGCGTTTACCTTCCGCCCTGAAATACCATAATATGTATGCAGAGAGAGATCCGAGTCGAGTGCATTTAGAATGCGCGTTGATGATTTCACAAAACAGACAAATATTTGGCAATTAGGTGCCGCATCGGACGCAGTAATGCCCCAAATGGCTTTGGACACACATTGGTATAAAGAACTATGCAAATATTAATTGTGAATAGTTTGCAATTGAAATTTCAAATACATTTTGGCATCGAATGCATAATTATCCTAAGCTCGCGACTCGTTCAACATTTTTGGTAATTGACGAAATTATAATGCCTGGCAGGCGGATAAAATGTATTTGCCAGCTTGATAGTTGGCTCGCTCTGATAATTGCAAATTGCAAATGGACAGATACCAGTTGGATGGATTTTATTTATATGTATGTCGATTTTCAACTTAGATTCCATTCGGTTTTTTTTGGTTTCATAATTTGAGCTGAACGTTAATGTTGCCAACACAAAAGGGTTGCGAGTTTTCAATTAAAACTATTGAAAGCTAACACAAGCAGTTGAGTTTAGAGAGGGAGAATGAGTTTGTAGAGCTTGGTAAACATAGAGTTACCCTGTACTCAAAGAGAATGAAGCAAATTGATTTAAAAATAATAATATAATTATTTTTATCTGAACTCCATTTAAGGCTCAGTTTTAAATAAATTTTGATATGCAGAAAAATATCTTTAATTTTTAGGAAACCTTAAAATTTAATAGACATCTCTGAAAGTAAATACTTTCACATATGAGTGAGTATAGGGTATCAAAATATATACTAAAAATTCGTTTGTTCTTTATGTGTTTTTTTTTGGCAGTCATATGTTGTTGCTTTGAAGTATTTGTTGTCTGGTTTTCCCAAGTGTGCAAGAATTCAATTTGAAAATTCCAGAAACACTCACACAGAGAGCTCAAAGTGTAGAAAGAAGAGAGAAGAGCGAAGGAAGAAGACCAAGGCTTTTGTTAAACAAAATCCTTTGGGTTTGTTTTACGAATTTTTTTATTGATTAAAACTCTCAAATTGCTGGCCAAAGTTTCGTTACGCTTTTGTGATTATTTCAACAGAGGTTTCAACTTCAACTTGTCTAAAATTAAATAGAATAAAAATAGAATTGATTTTTTTTGATTTCAATTAGTTGCGTTTATGCCAATCAAATGGAAAATGAAATCAAATGCAAATTGCACATAATTGCATTCAGTTTGCTGTGTGTCACAATTTATGGCAATTGATTTTGATTGAAATCGCATCGACCGCAGCAACATCTGCAAAAAAAGGTCATTTGATTGCAGTGCTTTGATCTGGTCAACATTATGTGTTCTATGTTATCAGCTAGCCACGAAGCTGTAGGCCATATTCATTAACTGCTTGTTTCGCAAATATTTAATACATATTCTCATTTTCTGGCCAAGAGCCTTTTGACCAACGTTGGCTTTTGGCTTCTCGTTGGTTGTGCGCTTGCATAATTTCTGCCTGTCATGTTTGCAGTTGATTAACAATTGTTTGGCCCAAACTGCCCAAAATATCTGAACAAAGACAACGTTTGGTTAGTCGTACTACGTGAATCTACTACGTGGTCATTGCTCAGTTGCCCAGTTGCTCAGGTAGCTCAGGTGATTTATGTAGACGTGTGTGCTTATCTATTGGTTGTACATATATCTACACTCTTCCAGACACACACACGCACACTCCCACACACACACACACACAAATTTACACACTCGACTGAACCGTTAATGGGCAGTTTGCGTAGCACCACAGACTTGACTTGTATATTTGAAATTTAATTTTACTAGCCAGACATTAATGCTGCCATCACACTGGCTGCAGATTAAAGCAGTAAACTTCAAAGCCATCAGTAGTTTTTAAAACATCTTATAGAAAGAAACCCTAATTATTAAAAAAAACAAGTAACATAATCCAATTTTAATTAAGGAAAAATATTTTCAAAGCATTTAAAGTGTGTTGGCTGAATGTTGATTAATGCCTTCAGCCTAAGATTAATCCAGTAAAAAGCAAGTATTCTTTTTGCTTCATTCAATTTTATTGTATCGGATCACAAGCTTGACAATGTCTTTAGATTAAGTTTATTAATAAAATAATAACTCAGCAATAAATTAATTGAAATTTAAATCCATTTAAGCCTCTAGAATTATATTTGCATTTTAATAATTTACATAATTAAAATTAAAAACAAAGTTTAATAATATCCCTATTCATTTATTTATTCGACTTCAACAAATAGCAGTAAACAAAAAAGTTAATCAAAATTAAAATGCAATTTGGTAGTAAAAAATTCAAGCAGATTGTCGAATTTTTTCTATTTGAAAACTAAAAATATTTTGATGAATATTCTTTTTTATTGATTATAAATATATTTATTTAGCTTTAAATTGACAAAAAAGCTATCGAAAACCATAATCAAATTTATAACTAAAAATATATCAAATACATTAAATACAATTTTATATTTTAAGACTTAAAAAATAAACCAGAATAGCCTTTAAGCTCGACTTTAAGCTTAAACGCCACAATTGTACAACTTAAGTGGCAGTTTTTCAGCTAGTGCCATTGGGCTATTAGCACATAGTTGGACTGATATCAATCATACGCACTGTTTGCCGCACACATACATAAATACACACATAAGTACATACTCAAAGTTTAGCCATGAATCAGCCAAAAGCCAGCGGGCAACGTTTACGTTAGCTGCAAGAGAGTAAACTAAATTGCTTTTACTGTTTCTAGTTGCACAAATACACACGCACGACATGTTAATAAATGTTGTTCACACCTACACACGGATGTACACAGGATATATATATGTATGTGTGTATATACATAGATACAGTTGAAGGCTGCATAGTGGCATGTCAGAAAGCACTTAGTGAGCATTGCCTGCAGCCCTGTAATTGTTGCTGCTGCTGTTGTTGTTGTTGTTGCTGCTGTTGCTGTTGTTGTTGCTCTTGTTGTTGCTGTTGTTGTTGTTGTTGCTGCTACTTTTGTCGCTTTGGCAACTGTCAGCTCAACCATTTTGCGTATGCTGCTCACCAAGTAATTATACAAGAGCAACAGCAACAGCAACAGAAACAACAGCATCAGGAACCAAAAACTCTCTGACGAACTGACATGTTGACTAACTGATGCTTCTACATGTGACTAACTAGTGTGATACCCTGTTGATAGCGAAAAAGTCAGGAGCTAAATGAAACTAAACAATTAATAGAAATTTTTTTAAAAATTTGATATTCTGACATTCTCAAAAAATTAAACAATGATCTACAAACATTTAATTATTTTTGATACAGCTGAATAAATTTTTTAACATATTTCTATAGAACATTATTTGAAGCTTTTTTTTTAATTTACAATCTGACTGCTATCTGGTCTAATTATAAAATTTACAGCTTTCTCCGCAGCTCTCGCTTGTGCTGGGTGTAAACATTGCGTATACGCAACGTTCGCCAACTGAAATTTCTCCTGCTGAGGCAAAGCGAATGCGGCAATTATTAGGCAGCGCTGTCTGCAACGTTTTTTAGATCCCCCCTCTCCACATTACTTTACCCCTCACAGCAACTTGCAACACGGGCTGCAACATCAACAACAACAACAACAGAAACAGCAACATGCTTCTGACCATGTTGCCGAATTGCAGTTTTTAGCCTGGCTTTTAAGTTGATTAGAGCGCGTGCACGCAAAAATATTTTACGTAATTAAAACTTGGCTGCTGCTGCTGTCGTTGCCATTGCATAGTAATG
The DNA here is from genome assembly GCA_037043495.1 of Drosophila recens. NCBI lineage: Eukaryota > Metazoa > Arthropoda > Insecta > Diptera > Drosophilidae > Drosophila > Drosophila recens. The sequence continues at coordinate 55,647 of JBAMBJ010004016.1, forward strand.
CACTTTTTGTTGTCCTCCAGCTTCTGTTGTCCTCCTCTTCCACTTCACCTCCTCGCACAGCATGCGAAAAACTCCAACAACAATTTTTGCATAGGTTTTTTTTGTTGCATTGTCTGGCGGTAAAGCAATGCGCGACCGCAAAACTAGCGCAACAAGCAACAACAGCAGCTAACCCAACTCAACACAAATGAAACAACAACAATAACAAATAACAAGCAGCGGAAACAATAGTTATTTTTGGTTAGCCGAATATTAAACACTCTTATGCACTGCGTTTATGTCAGTTATGTATTTATAATAAATGATTTTGAAGGTATTTTCTAAACTAGAACTTTAATATTGTATAATGAAATTATAAATAAAACATATTTTTTTTCTGTACTTAGAGGATCAGAGTTTTTTAAGAGCTTTTTCTCGACGTCACATGTGTTGCCACATAGTTATAATCCCCTCTTTGTACATTGTTAATGGATACATAACATAAACAATAATATTATACTGCCATATGCCACATTCTGTGGCTTGTTTGTGAGTTTTAAAAACTATGTCGACTCACATTTTTTGTTTAGCAGCTATCAACCATAAATTTTAAAGTAATAGTTTGAGAATTTTGCACAAAAAAATGTGACAGAAATTACACGAATTTATGCCACATCATTTGACAATGCAACCATAAATTTGTACGTTAATTTGTGTAGTAAATAAATCAAATTTTTATTGTTTGTTGCGCTTACACAAAAGTGTCATAAACTAAATAATTGACATAATTGCATTTAAAATGTTTGTTTGTTTAAAAAAAAAGACTGGAATGTAAATGTAAATTGCAAATCATAAATATTAGAGTGCAGATTTATGTACAGTTTTTTGTGCAATATTAAATTGTATAAAATAGCAGAATTGAAACTTAAATTTAGCTGTCATCTTTATGTTGAAGCATTGCTAAGTAAATAAAAGCATTTCTCTGTAGGCTTCACTTAGCCCAGTGTCAATTTCAATTCCATCTTGCCATCTGTACACATCTTTTGTGCCTAACTGTTAACAATGCCTGGCGTATCATCGTATCAATTGTGGCAGCCACTTGGAGACAGGCTCGAGCTTGAGAATGCTATCCGTTTGTGCTGGAAAGGACAAAACTTTTGTGCTGCATTCAAGCCGGAGCTGAAGACTGAGGAGGCATGGAGCCTAAAATCGACTGAAGCAGCAGTGGCAAAACTCAATAAAAGAAATATTTTTGTTAGCGCACATAAAGTACTTTCATAGTTGGATGAACTGAAACTCTTGCGTGGCGGCATGGCCAAAGTTATAATAGTTTTTCAAGCAGAGCAAATGCAATTCCACTTTTGAAAAGTTCGCTCAATAGACCTCTCCCCGAGAACACTCCTCTCCTCTCACGTCAGCAGCCGAGGCACAGGCTACAGTTGTCGTCGAGTGGACTCTGACCAACAAACAAATGAGGCACATGCGGCTCCAAGTTGAAAACTCAGCACTAAACTCAACGGAACAATTCAAATTCAAATTCAGAGACACAAATTGCAACTGCGACAGAGCTGATAAAATGTTTCAACTTGTAAATAGTTGGAACTCATATAACTCAACACATAAAGTGTGAACTTAAACAGTTATCAATATATTTAAATGCAAATATTTTACTAGCTCCACACATTTCTATGAGTTGTTACAATTTAATTGGAATTTATTTATTTATGGCAATGGAGAAGTATTTGCAGAGCCCCACGTTGGGCGCCAAATTGATGTAGAGAGCAGCAAACTATTGTCAAATTGATATAAATAAAGCATACATATATGATTACGCTTTGTAAAACTTTTAATCTGATGCCACAACAACGACAAACAATTAGGAAATTCAAGTTAACTTACAAGCTTCGCCCACGTTGGGCGCCATAGCCGCTTTAATTGCAAGAAACTATTGACAAATTTATATAAATAGAGCATACATGATTGCGCTTCCGTAAGACTTTAAATATGATGCCACAACAACGACAAACAAATACGAAATTCAAATTAACTTACAAACTTTGACAAAACTTATGCCCCACGTTGGGCGCCATAACCACTTAAAGTGCAACAAACTATTGAAAAATTGATTTAAATAAAGCATATATGATTACGTTTTCATAAGACTTTAGATACAACGACAAACAAATATGTTAATTTACAAACATTGACGAAGTTAAGTCCCACGTTGGGCGCCATAACCACTTAAAGTGTAACAAACTATCGACAAATCGATATAAATAAAGCATATATGATTGCGCTTCCGTAAGACTTTATATCTGACGCCATAGCAACCACAAACAAATACGAAGTTCAAGTAAATTTACAAAATTTGACGAAGTTAAGCCCCACGTTGGGCGCCATTGCCGCCTTAACCTATCGACAAATCGATATAAATAAAGCATATATGATTTCCTACATACGTATTCATAAGACTTCTTCATTTTGCTTTAAATCTGATGCCATACCAGCGACAACAATACGAAATTGAAGTAAATTTACAGACTTCCAACTCCGTCAAAGTTTGCGCAGCAAGCATTATAAACTTGTGGCTGCTTGTTGTAGAGATTTACTTTATGGAATGCCAACACCTGTTACCATTTAAAAGTGGATCAGTGCATCCCAAGTCATCGGCTTATAAAGTTTTCAAGAAACTTGGCAAAAGGCGCTTAGAGTCGAGTGTATCCACTCAAGATAAAGAGAGAGCGACAACAAAAAAGGGAGAGAGAGAGGGAGTAGATAAACAAAACTTAATGATACTGTAATGTGAATTATAATACTCATAGCAAATACTATAGAAAAAGAGCAGAGAATTATGGACAATGCGCTGGCTAAAACAATAGAGCATCCTCCCTCAGGTCTGGGTTAAATCACAATTAATCTTCTTTTATTTAAAACTTGCTCATTATGAATACCGTGCTGTGCTGTGGTGTAAGCGGGCAACTTGTACGCGTAATCAGTTGGCCTTTTGTTTGATGTAAATTAAAAATAAACTCAATTAATCATGTAAATATTGAAATTACACTGTACTATGTACGCTGCAAAATGGTTTCAAATTTGTTTATTCAAAGTGAAAGTCGGAAAAAAAAGAAAGAATGAAATAAAAAAAAACAAAGTGCTTCCTTTGCTGACTGTCAGACAATGACAGCATTTAAGCACACACGTCTGTGCACAAGTATGTCATGTGTGTGCTGCCAAAAGGAAAATGCTGGAAATTCAAAAATTTATAGAAAAGCTGAAGGAAACAAGTAGGAATGTGCTAAGCAGAGACACTGATGGGCCAGCAGATACCTTAAAGATAAATAGTATGTTGATAGAAAAGAAAAAAAAGTTGCACAAAACAACAAAGCTAATGTTCATTTCCATTGAAATTTCAAAATTCTATTTGAGACCTTCAAATAATAAATTCACCAAAATTGCTGATAAATTGCCCTTCTTCTAGGGGTTTTTTTTTTGTTTTAAGCATAGGTTAACATAACCGAAGATTACCAAAGAATGATGACTACGGAAGTAAATTCTGGTTGGGGTTATTTTTATCCATTTTTTACTTAAATCAAATACTTTAAGCCAGGGTCCGCAAATAAAAGTTATGAGAAACTAGATTAATTTTTATTATTAAAATTGAAAATAAAATTTATTTTTCAATTTTTATAATAATTTATAATATTTATAATTTTTTAAAAAATTGAAAATAAGAATTATTCTTCAATTTTTATAGTTAAGGTTGAAAAATAATTTTTATATTTTTAAAATAAAAATTAAAAATAAGTGTTCAATTATAATTTTTAAATAATTAAAATTTAATTATTATTTTATAATTTCTTTATTTATATCGAAAAATAAGAGTTTTAATTTAATTTTTTTTGATAAAAATCAACTAATAACTTTTATTCAATAATTTATGTTTAAAAAATTGTAATCGTTACGGTCCCTGTTTTAAACGTATTTGAAGTTTTATTAATGGGTAGGTTTTGTCACTTTAATACTTCAAAAAATTATTTTTGATATCAGGAATTTTCGTTTATTTATTTATTTATTTTGATTGGATAAATGGTTTTCCTCTCAAAATTAATGATCGCATCACCCCTTTTTTAAATATTTTATTAGGGTATTTTCTCAGAAAAAAATAGTGTGTGTTTGTCTATGAGAATTCTTGATAGTCGACGTGCTGAGGCTGCAGCTGGATCTGAAGCCGAGCGACGTGCCGCTTGTTTGCCTCACTTTAGAGAGGTGGAGAGAGAGAGAGAGAGCGAGAGAGTTTCTCGAGTGTTTCGTGTGTTTGCGTGTGTGTGTGTGTGCTTTCTTTTTCTGCTTACGCCATTTTTCTTGCTCAATTTGTAAAACAATTTTGCATACAAATTGCAACAGCTTCACTGTTGAGCTTGACATGCAGTCATAGACGACGTTGCATGTCGCACATATGTATGTGTGTGTTCACTGTACAGGACCCGTCGGTTGCATGCAACAACCATAAAAATTCAACAGCCAGCAATGCAAAAATATCGTGAAAAAGCGTGGCCAACATCCATGACAATGCATGACTAAAGTAATGAATTACTTAAGTCCGGAGTGGAGTAAGACATATGGCGTTGACTTCATCTCCTATACTCCCTGTACGCCTGAAACTCCTCCTTCTCGGGGGTAGGGAGAAAGGAAAGTTACACGAAAAAGGTCGTGCCGCCTGCTTGATGAGATCTGAATCTGAATCTGAATCTGAATTTGTATGTACAATTTGTTTGCCGCCATTTAAATGAGTGACAAGCGAATTGCATTTAATATATTATACAACAGCAAACTCGATGAATACGAGAGTCGACGAGTCGTAAAACATTCGCAGTCATAATGATCTATGGGAATTGTAAATTTTTGATGCACTCTAATGTTTTTTGTGTGGCTAAACTCAGCTTGTAACTGAATAAAAAAGTTGAGCAAACGCATTTGCATTTTGGTTTATAGTAGAGTCTGAGTTTTGTGGAGACATTTGCATAACATTTAAATGTCTTGACAACATCTGTGTAGAAAGAGTAAGCTACAACTGTAAATACAAGAAAAGGCTTAGGATATTATTGTTAAATTATAATGGAATATAATGTAATGTGCCTGTCGATAACAATTGAAAACAGATTAAGAGTCTGATCTAAAAAGATACTAAGAAAAGTTCAGATACAATTTTCAAGCTACATAAATTTATTTTAAATATTTTTGACAGTTACATATATTTATACATACATATATTTGCTGATTAAATTCTCAAAACTGCAACTCATCAATTTAATTAAATATGCAATTGTAAAAAAGTAATAGAGAGTTTAAAAACAAACACAATTTAAGGCTTTGCATAAAATTCAATATGCGAATTTAAAATGAATATAAACAAAGTCTATTTGTCAATATGTATGACAGCGGGTTATTAATATGTTTTAAAAGGTTCATAAATGAATGGAATTAATTGAAAAACGCAACACAAATATTTGCCGAGTAGTTGACTATTTATTTCAATTAAATTAATTAATTATTTACTCAACGCTTAACATGGCTCAAAGGCAGTAAAATTTAATTTACGCATTTCCATTGTTACGCTGATGAAAAATGACTTTTCTCTCATCGTACTTAACACATGTGCAATTTTGTGCATTTCCTAGCCAATTAAATTATTTTTATGATTACTATGTTTTTTTTATAGCATACCTTGTGGCGCCTGAAAGCCGCAAAGCAACAAAACTCAACGGTTAATAGTCGCAGTCATTATGGTGTATCTTTCGCTGAGCTTGCGGTAATTAGCTGCAGCTTAAGCACCTCCTTTTCCCCTCTCTTCCCCCTCTCTTCCACCTCTCTACCCTGTCTGTCATTTTGCTGGCACCTACTAGTTATATGCTGCCTGTTCTGTTTTGGCCTGGTTTATGGCGCAAATCTTGCAAAGCACTTTTGTTGCGAGCACGCAAATGAACCTAAAGCCGTCAAAGGATACCTCTATGTGTTTTTTATTGTTCTTGTTGTTGCTTTTGTTGTTGCTGAAGCTCCTGAAGCTGCCTGCCCTAATGAACCACATGCGGAAAATTGCGCACATACTACACAAAAATAAAGACTTACGAGTTTGAAGCTAATTTACAGCAGTGTTTAATGACATTACCTGAAAGCTAATGAGAATAGTTATCTGTAGTAGATGAGCTTTTGGCATGAATTTGGCATTAAAAAAACAAAAGTAAAAACCATATTGCATTGAATTCATTAAAGTGTGTAAAAAATGGTAGAAAGCATGAAATTTGCAATTAAAGCAGAATTATTGAAGATTATTAAAATGTAAATATATAATTTAAAGTAAATTTTATTTAAAGTTGAAACTTAAGATTTTAGACTTAAGAGTTAAGAAAAATTATTTTAAATATGGTAATCAAATTTAAATGCAGAATGATTTTAGAGACCAGACCAAGATCAAATCGGCAATTCGCTTGAAAAGCTTGAAAGCAAACTAGAAAAAATATAATTGAACACAATTTATACAGGGGTGCCACAGAAATTTTGACTTAAATTTGTATGAAATTTATGTAAAATTCAAGCGAAAGCGTTTCCTGTGGCACCCCTGATAATTATAAATTTAGTTGTAGTGCCAATTTCAAACGGAACTGACTGATGAAACTAAGTTGTTCTGGATTATATAGTATATCAACATTATTACTGTACATTTCATTTAATGTAATAATTAATCTATAAATGAAAGAAGGATTCACTCAAAATAGCATGTGTATTACAATTACACATACGTATTCCATTTACATGGATCGATATACTGATATTATTATTATCCTGTATTTTTTTGCTTATCAATTTTACCACTTCGATATTCAAGCTAATACACAGTTTGAATTAACAGCACTCTTAGCTGGGAAGTAGTTAATAATCTATGACTTTTTTATCAGTTCATACGACTCTAATCTATGCTTACTCAAGTTTTAATGTTCATTTTATTTTCGGTCTCCGCACTTTAGATTAATCTCACATTTAAGTGCACGTTTTGGCAAATGTATTTCATATGATTTTGTCAGTTCCATAAATTGAAGCAACACGGTGAGCGTAATCTTTTTTTGCAGCATATCCACAAAATATCCACAACAATATTTCGAGCTGTAGAGCTTTAGAGCCAGGTGGCAGCTTAACGTGTCATGCCTCACACACCTGCCCCACTAACGTGGCTAACGATTTTGCACTACAAAATATTGTCGCTTTTTCAATATGCGAGCACAGCAAAAAAAACTTGCTAAGTGTGTGGTTAGTCGGCTGTGTGTGTGTCTGTGTGTTTGTGTGTGTGTGTGTGTGCTGGGTGTGAAAAATTCAATTTGTTACACACTTTATGTTGGCTTTGGTTTTGGCCATTCATAACGAGGGGAGGGGGAGGGGAGGGTAAGAAACGTTAAAAGCTTCAGGACCTCTAAGAGCTTGCGGCATAAATTAATCTAGAAGCTCTTTTAGCCGGCAAAGGCTTAAGCTAAAATTTCATTAAACTAAAAAGCATTCGAGGTGGTAGCTTAGACGTCGTCATACACTGAAAAAAAAAAAAATATTATTATAATCTTCAATTAAAAAATTTCTTGTCTTAAATACGATGATGGAAAACATAAAAGAAATGATAATTGGTTTTTGTATTTTTAAAATTGCTTTGGAAAAAATAATTTATTTTAGCTACCTAATTTTTAATTTTAAAATTTAACAAATCAACGGAATTCTTCATTCATGCATCTTTTTTTCACATTATTAAAAAATTGTCTTGAAATTTCGTTTCTATAATTTTTCTCAGCACTGTATTGTTGAAACATGACGTTTAAAATGTTTGCTCAGAGCGGTATGAATAAGCGTAGTTGATTCAAGAATTTCGCAATCAAAAATTTAAATAAATGAATTTAATTTAATTAAAACACAAAAGTCCAGGGTCTTTTTTTCTCAGTGTAGCTGTCACATCGCTGCACAATCCAACTTGCAGCCTGCAGTTCGCAACTTGCAACTCGAAACGAAACTATTTAAGCAGGTAAAATGCATTCTGAGGCGCCGCCAACTTCAAATACGCGTACTTAGTAGTAATTTTGCAATTACGAATGCGCACTTAAGTTTAATTAAAAGCACATTAATTGTTGCATGCAACAGCGCTGCGAGGCAACAGCGTCAGCAACAGAAACTGGCAAATATAAATTCTCCAAGGCGCCCCCCAGGGTGTTGCCATCTGTTGTGTCTGTTGTATCTGTTGTGTTGCACCCACAACAATTCTTAGCTAACTTTGGGAAACAATTTACGTGGCACAGGTAAATTTATAGCCAAGTTGCCGCTGACTGGATTAAACGTGGCTCAAAGCAGACTAATGAAATATTCAACTAAATGCCACGGCTCACTTGCCTCGCAGCGCTAATCGCTGCCACTTTGAAGTTGCCTCAAGTTGCATTAACCTGCATTTCTGAACTGCCAACTGCCAAACTGGCTACTGGCCGGGAATATCTTGCCCGTTTTTCGTTGACCAAATTGAAATTTCGTTGGCCTGTTATGTTGGCAGTTCAAGTGTTGCCCCAATGTTACTTCGGCTGTTGCAACTCAAGTTGTTCCTCTTATGACGGCACTAAAAATTAAGACCCAGCGCCACAAAAGCAGCGTCATTTGTATACCCTGTATCCTACATACAAGCAAAAGTGGTATTATCAAAGTGTCAAGTTTAGATGAAACTCTCTTTTTTTTCTTTCATAAAGTAGTTTTATTTAAAAAATAAAATATTACATATTTCCTATTTTTCCTGACTAAATAGGACAACACTTAAGGTTAAATCTACTCTCTAAACATTTCTAATTTGTTAAACAGTTTGCTAGTATTTTTTATAATTTTCTGAAGATTGCTAAAAATGACTATTTTGTATGAAATTGAGGAAAAGGTGGTTAAAATAATCATTTGTCATCATTTTACATAATTTATTTGGATTTTTAATTTAAAAATTCAAATTTTATATTTAATTTAATGTTATGTTAAAGTTGCTTATGCTCATTTTCCTGTTATCATTTGATTACAGTTTCAATTTTCACCTCTTTTTACTTGTCGAAATTCTGTCTGTATTGATTACAAATTTAAATTTTGTCTGATTTGATTATGCATTTATATTCATCACGGAGTTATCACAGTTTTTCCACTCTTTTCTTGTATTTTTAAAATTGTGAATATATTAATAAATAATAAATCTCAATCGTGATCACCACATTTCGTTATTTGTGGTACTGAGTCGTCTATCTATAGAGTATCTCCAAGTCGTAACTATTTTAACTGAACTCGTACTTATATGTTGGTTATTGTTGCAACTATTGCTGTAATGTCGCATACTGCAGCAAGTATCATACAAGAACACGCACTCATACACACACACACACACACACACACGCACACACCAAGTCACAAATACACTAGCAAAGAGAAAACAACTCGCGCGTGTGTGTAAAACTTTATTTTTACGACAAAGTGCAAGCAGCAAAGTTGTTAGCAAAAGATAGAAGCTGTACCATAACAACAAAGAAAAAATAACTAACGAAGCACTGGTTGAGTGAACTAGACTAGCAGATGCCCTGTAAAAAGGAGCGTTACCTCCAAAGAGCAAGAGAGACTTAAGTATATTAATGACAAAAAATGTATTATGATGAAGAATCTTGGATTTTTTGGTAAAGAATTTACAAGTTAATCCTTTCAACTTATTTTTATGGCTACAGGGTATACTCTAACTGCAAGTCGTGTCAAGTTGTTGTTGTCTAGTTGTTGTTGCAGTTGCAGGATTTTAGTTTTGAGCGGCACTGTGCGGCAAGTTGAACATGAGACAAAGTTTTAACTAAAAATTGCCATGCAGCAACTTTATTTTTACTATATATGTATGTCGAGAAGAAAGAAATTTGATTTTTATTCTTTGTGTGTCGCCGTCGACGTCGCTGTCGACGCCGTAACACGTGGCGTATACGCAATGTGTGCCACAAAATGGATTCAATTACAATTTGAAGCGTGACAAGAACTCTGGAATGGTTTGGTTGCCATTTTGCCACTTGAGAAGTGACAAGCAGAAAATATAATAATATTGTGAGCCACAGTCACTTTTAATTTTTCTTCTTTTGTTTCAACAACCTTCTTGCAATGTCAAATTTTGTTGCTTACATAATTGCGCTGGCCATTAACATTGACACTTAATACTTGAAATTTAAACTAATGCAATTTGATGGGCCATGATTAATGCCGTGTCTGTCATGTTGCAAACTTGCTCCCAAAATTTGCTTAACAAATGATCTCTTTTTGAGGTCGTTTCAGTTTGTCTGTCGCCTTCAAATTTATGCACATTTTTTTTTATTATTATCATAACTCAAAATGTCGCACAGTGGTGTCAAGGTGAAGTGATCCCAAAAAAAACAGAATAAAAAGTAATTCAAGTTGTTTGCAAGTTTGCCCAAATTGAAGACTGAAGTCTAGAGGGCAGGAAGTTGGTCAATTACGGCATTAATTTAATTATTTATAAAAGCATTTGATGTAGAGAACTTTTCCAATGAGCTGGAAAGCTTTCATGTGCTTTAAAAGCTTTAAAATAATTTAAAAGCGCGTCGCCAAATAAAAGCTACATACTTTTTTTATCCACTGTTCATAGACTTGGCAATAAAATGTTTGAATGCATAAGTGAAACAAACTTTTAGCCCTGGCCCCTGACCACGCCCCCTTTTTGCAGTCCGCTGCATAAATGTAAAGTTTGTCAAAGTTTTGTTGCCAAAAGTCAAAGGCGCACAATGTTGATGAATGAGTTGAAACTGTTTTACAAGTCCAACGAATAAAAACGGGAAAAACAGCAAGAAGCAGAGAGCAAGGGGGCAAAGTGGGCGTGGTCGGCTGTCCAGTTTCCCGTTTACATCATGTTGCATGTTCTTATCGCAAAGAAAGGCAGAAATTAATGTGCACTCGACTTCCTTTTGGTGAGCATTTAAAAACGCATAAATGTATTTTCCGGGAATTCCCCTCTCCCCTTTTCCCCTTTGCAAGCACTGCTCCTATATATAATGCCAGATTTATGAACTTGCTGAGCGCAAAAATTAATTGCCATAGTAAAACAGAAACTTCAAGTGCAAGGCACAAACCAAGCAAATTTGTTAGCTCTTGTCGGAGTCCAAAAGTATGTGTCCGAGTTTCAAGTCCCCGAGTGTCAGCTGCAACCTATTAAAAAGGCATCACGAACTGGCCAAGAGAAATGGCCGAAAGAGAGGAGTCGGAGGGGAAAAGGAGGAGGGGGGAGGGGGCGTTGCTCTATGTACCTGAGAAACTGTAGCACGAGTCTTACTACCTGCATTTCCGTTTGCCACAAAGCAAAAGCACAAGCTCCCAAACTGAAGCTGACTTCCTGTTGTGAATGCAGCAGCAGTCAGGAGAGAGAGCATACACTGGAAAAAATATAAGCATAAAGCAATT
>JBAMBJ010004017.1:0-19525 GCA_037043495.1 Drosophila recens
CCTTTAAGATATACATATGAATAAACTAAAAAGTGAAAGAAAATTACTTTAAATTATAAATACCCAAACTCAAAAATATTGTTTAAATAGCTAGTTTTACATGAAAAATGGACAAATTAATTTTCAATTATATAAACAAATTATAAACCGAAAGAAACTTACTATAAATTCAAAATTACACAGTTAATATAAAGTCGTGCTTAATTTAAGAACACAAATTGACAAATTAATTTTCAATTATGTAAATCAATTATAAACAGAAAGAAAACTATTATAAATTCAAATTGTCAATAAAGTAAAAACGTAATTCATTTAAGAACCCAAAAATGTTATTTAAATAGCTATGTTTACTTGAAAAATTTACAAATTATTTTTGAAATTTATAAATAAATCTAAAACAAACAAAAAATTACTTAAATTAAAAATGCCAATAACTCAAAAAGTCTATTTTAATTACTAGCACGTTAAATGTGTTTTTTACATAATTTGATGTATTTAATTTAAAATTGATATTATATATTTATTAAATTCAATTTCGATTTCTCTATCGGTTCTATTTTGTTTTCAAAGACGAGCAGTTAAATGGACATTATCAAATTAAATTTTAATTAAGATTTACAGCATCTTTTATATATATTTAACTTTATACTACAATTAATTTTGTTTCAGTTTGTAGCAAAATTAATTTAAAATAATATGAAACTTTTTTGCATTTCATATGGTTCGATAGTTCAATTAAACATGATTATGTGTTAGTTTTAATATGTCATATGCACAAATAGAGAAATTCATTTTATTTTTTTTCCTGTGTAATTGAAAGGGGGAGGTGTGGGAGTCTGGAGGAGCCGAAAATGCGGAAACGTCCATTTTATAGCGGAAATATATTCTTATGCGGAGACGCGGCGATGATTTATGTATGTTTTGGCATTACGTGCAACTAGGCATCCAGGGAAGCTCCACTGTAGTTACTGCACTGTGGTGCATTGCTTTGTGTGAGAATTTCGAATTAAATTCCTTGCCCCATGACGGCAGCTTATGAGAAGCAATAATACGACTAAGAGGAGAAAAATGAACGGAATGATGATGAATAAAACGGGGAGTGGTAAAAAACTGCAACAGAAATGGGTTAAGCTCATACAAATGCTGCAATTATTTGCATGCTCTCGACTCTCGACTCTCGAGCATTTCTATTTGCCTGCGAGTCTTGGCTTGGCTTTTGTGGCATACTACACAGAAATGGGATACAAACACACACACTGACACACACACACACACATGCGTAGTGCGTGTCTTTGTGGCGCCTTGACTTGAATTCAGGTTAAGTGTGTGCTTCATATGCGTTTATGCTGACATTATTATAACACTCGCCTCCCAGCTCAGATCCGTCGCCCCCTTTCGATTGCAGTTTGCAAAGCTGCTACTTTTTTAGTTAAAGTTTAAGGCATACATGCAACAACAACAACAACAACAACAACAACAATAATAACGGCAACATCAGCAGCAGGCAACTTTTATTTTGTGCAGTAATCAAAAACATTTACAAACAAAAAATAAAAACGATAATAAAGCAAAGAAAAAAACACAACTGTCGCAAATGGCGCTGGAACTTTGCAACTTTAAATACCCTGTAAAAAGAGTTGCAAGTGTTTCTTTTATATTTTTTGAAACGTTTTATGAAATACATATTTTTTTCTTTGTCTGCACATTTTATTAAAATTAAATAATTATCTTTTAATAATAAAATGAATATTTGAATTTCGTCGCAATTTTATAATAAAAATTCTTACTTTTGAGATAAAAATCGTAGTTTATCAACTATTATTTTTTGTGATAAATAAGCATGAAAACCATAAATTGTTTAAACTAAAAATAAACATTTGATTTAAAAAACGATTTACTTTTAAAATTTAAGACAGTATTCTTGATAAAAAGATATTACTAAAAGATTTAGTATACACACTTCTTTAAGCAGTATTTTGCACTTTCCAAACGATCGTGGAAAACATTTTGAAAACACCCTTAATCAAGTCACAGGGTATATTTCAGTCGTGCATGCTCGAATGCAGTTTAATCACTTGTTGTTACTGTTTTTTTGGGGCCTATAAAGCATTGGCAAATAATTAAAAAGTTTTCTGTGTTGGGCTAATGGAAATTGAAAAGTTTGCGAGAGTCATTTAAGCTGACACTGTATAATTTATTAAAACTTCATCGAGTAAGAAAATACTTAATACACGAATTTAATTCTCACATCATTAATTTACTATTCTATTTGCAAATTTTCGATGCAAAACTTTTAAATATTTTAACTAGTATATAAAAACTGAAGCAGTTTAAATGGGTTATTCTGAAATATTTCTCCAGCCTTGCTTTTAAGTCGCTTGTAGATTTAAATATAAACTTATTAATCCAAACTTAATAATTTGGATATTAAAAGAAATTTCAGAACTGCATTCCTTCGATGCATGTTATACTTGGGTTATTTTTTGTTTTCATTTATTTCCTTTTGAAGCAATTCAAACGAAAATTTTCCATTTATATGCATGCTCTTAAATTGTAATTTGTAATTAATGCCGATAACTGCATTGACTTTAAGGCATACATATACATATGCACATGTAAAATTTAAGCTTATGTGTGTGTGTGTCTTTGAATTATTTACAGAAATATTTAATGGCAAATTCTCGCAGCCAAATATAATAATATATGGCATTAAATGAAATTTACGGGTCAACACCTCACATGTGCATACAGAGATACACACAGATACTATCACATATTTATGCACACACAGACACACAGACTGACACATATGTGGGACAAACAACCACACACATCCACACACAACTACACACACTCATCGACATATTCTCACACACAGCATATCACATTATTTTCAGTCTTTAACGTATCCTTAATGGACTTTTAAATACTCTTGCGAGTTACAAATATTTAATTTTATTTAATTTAATCGAATTTAATTTAATTAATTCTACTTTAATTTAACTAAATTAAATTAAATTTAATTTAGTATTTTTAAACATATTTATTAACCTATGGTTCCATCTTCAAAATATAAATTTAATTTATGTATTAAATGTAGTTTGATACTAATAACTATATATTTTATTAATAAGATTTGCTTTTAATAATATTTTTTGTTTTTTTTTAATAAATAATTTGTGCATTATATCTTTTTTGATACTAATGTAAATTCTATATTTTAATATTATTTTTATTTTTAAATATACATATATTATTTTGCTCAAAAGTTAAATTTATTTTTTTAAGACATAAAATTGTTGATACGTTAGACTTAAAAATATTCCAATTAAGAACATTATAAAATTATCAAATTTTTAAATTGCATTAAATGACATCACTTTAAACTTAAAATGAACTATCTTTAAGAGTATTTAAACTTCGACTTTCTGCGATTAATTATTTTGCTTATTTTTTCTTTCTGAGAATTTTGTGAAATCTCGCGCTGTGGCGCCTTCTGGCATTCCGTTCTGGTGTCTTCTGCCCACTTGCCACGTCCTGCCACGCCCACTTGCTGGCACATAGCTGTGTGCATTTTTTCTGTGCACTCATTCGCTTCCGTATTCACATTCACACTCACATTCACATTCATGTTCTGGCTGCGAATGAGTGCATAACATAATGCATTTATGGAGGCCACTGAGCAATGCGAAGAGCGTGTTGGATAATTTTTGGCCTTCTTTTTCTTCTTCTGCCTTCTGTCCTGTGACAGTGTGTGTGTGTGTGTGTATGTCAGTGTGTCTGGCAATGCCAGTCGCCCGTTGCCCGTTGCCAGTTGCCATTTTCTGTTAACGCGTTAACGTTAACCGTTTGTTTTTCTCGCGTTTGCCAATGCAATTTCTTTATTTTAAATACCCTGTAATCTGTGGACTATATGAAGGGGTTATAGGCTTACAAGACATCAATATAAATAGTCTTTTAAGTTTTTAAATAAACATGTATGTAAAATAAGTTTTTTAGAATGTTAGTATGTAAGATATTTACTTTATATACATTGTAAATTACAATTACAATTTGTAATCATAAAATTAGATATTATGGCTAAAAATGAATAGATTGTCTTAATGTAATTAATATATTGTTTATCTGTAGCAAAAAGTTTTTTTGCTTAACTCCTTGGTTTGTACATATTTACTTAGTATATCCTTTAATTATTATTCAAAAGAGTCTCATAATTCAATGCTACACAAATTTATAAAAATTAAATTAAAGCATCTGCAGTTTTTTAATATGGAAATTTGCAAACTTTATCATTGACTACAGCGTATGGTCAAGTCAATCAGTCTCCCTTCAAAATATGTTAACTTGATATTTTAATATTTTTTTTGGTAGCTGTGTCTGGTTGTCATTAAGGTTTTTTCCGCGTTACGACTTTGGTTTGCACATGAAATTTTATGTCGTGTGTTTCGAGTATTTCGCGCAGTTGACGTTGCCATTCCAGATAACGAAAACGCTGACAGGCAACAACAACATCAGACAACAGACAACTGTGCAAGCAACAGCAACAATAACAGCAACAACAACAACACCATCAACAACAGCAACAGTTGCAGTTGCACCACAAGACAGACAAACAGTCAGCGTGGACAACATCGCAATGCGTCCGTCTGTCCGTCCGTCGACTGCAGGTGTTGTCTTGTCAAGCAAATACACAAATACTTGCACACTCGTAGTATATACAATCTCAAGTACACTGATAAAAAGAAGCGGTTCTTTAAATCACGATCACTCGTTCAAAATATTTAATTTAAGTAAGAAAACTCTTGGGGCAATTAGTGTTTCAATCTTCAAGATGTTTTTTTATTTAAAGACTTCATTTTTCTTGACTTTAGAGATAAACATGCTATAGTCAATTTAGATAAAAGTTAAAATAAATTTCTTAAAAGTTTTTCATGAGATAATTATAAAAAAAATTATTAATAAATAACTTCAGAAAGTTACTAAAACTTTTAGTTATAAACCCAAGAATTTACTTAAGTTATTACGTGGTTTTAATTCAGATTAATTGCAGCTCAATGTGTTTTAGATTGCATTTCGATTTATGTACTTTAATCTGCATATATATATATAATCCTGGGATAAATTTTATAAGCTAAAAGCTGTCTGCTTAATTAACGATAAACATCATAAAAACACAAGTGTAAGTAATATTTTAATAAAATGTGAGCTACTCATTAAGTTTTAATTAAGTCGGCTTAAGTTCCACAAAATCTACATGTATAACTTGTATATTTTCTAGTTTTCACATATTAGACTTATCCTTTATCCAATTTTCCTTTAACACTTAAAAGCCCTTCCAAATATTTTCCACTGCAATCAAGTTATTTTACTATATTAATCACTTAAAAATGCAAGAACTTTTAATTGCATGAATATAGCATAAATTATTTAATCTTAAGCTTTGAACAACATTTATTTTGGATTTTATTTGGGAATCGCTTTTAGGTGGGGGGTGTTTATTTCAATTTAAAATTTAAAACGCAGCTTACTGAGTGCTTTAACATTAAATATGAAGAATGTTTAATTTGCTTTTACATGATGTACTCGCAAATTTGCTTGCCAATAAAATTTACACAACAACAAGAAACAAGAAAAAAAGAGACGAAAACGGAGCAAAAGTTTTGACTGTCCGCGTCCTGGGCCCTTATTTTCTATGTCCTGTTCGAGCTGCTGCTGCTTCTTCTTCTACTTAGTCAACTTCTTTTTGTTGTTATTCATTTTGTGTTGTTGTTGTTGCTGTTGTTACTTTTCTGGCACTTTGGGCATACGAGAAACTTTATTAAAAAGTATGCAAGCAATTTTTTTTGCATCTATTGCAACCTCCCAATGGGGTATATGGTATATGATCTACATTTTGTAGTTATCGTTGTTGTTGTTGTTGTTGTTGTTGTTGCTGTTGTGCAGATTGACATGAAATGGCAAAATGAAATTGCAATTTCTTGTGATAAATTTCAATGAACAGGCAGGCAAGTGAACTACCTGCCTGCCGAGGCGATGAGAAGTGCAAATATGAAAATATGAAACTATGAAAATGTGCAAAAAATATGAACAAAGTATGCAAAATGTTGGCAAATAATTTGAGTGCAGTCTGCTGTTCAGCATGAATCAAAGCTGGTGAACGATACATGTGCCCTAAAGAAAAGCCTGCTCGTAAAATAATTATTTCTTTATTTTCCTCATCAAATAAAAATGGCATTTTTGGCCAATTTACTGCATCTGACTTTGATACTGAGTGTATCTGTCTGGTATACATATATCAGCAATTAGTAGGCCACAGTTACAATTTTACGCTAATTAATTTCTGTTAATAATTTTCAAAGTTTTTATGGAAACGAGAAATAGTGTTGACAAAGTGATATATTCTATGGAAAATGCATTTTAATAGATGCATTTGAAATCTAAAATAGTTCTGCTCATTGAATGTATCAGATTTGTTTCATGTTTGTAATCACTGCGGACGGCAGTCCGCGCTAGTGACGAAAGCAGCACGAAGGGTGCGAAGGCGACTAGCATATATACACAGGAAGAATGGAAAATTTGCTATGACTGTCCGATCAGGTCGAGTTATATACCGATCGAAAGGTATCAACTTAACTTACAAATGTGCATACTAAGACTTTTAAAAACTCACCTGGTTCGTGAGATAAACAGGTGTAAGTGGAAGGGGCAAAATTTAAATGATTGGAGCTAGTGGGGCCGTTGGAGCCTTTTGGTCAACATTTTTAATTTTGTAATATTTCTCATAAAAATACGCGTCGAATGACACCTCAATCATCAAAATCCGACTACTGGTTCAAGAGATAAATTATTTTGAAATTTTTGGTGCCCTTCTCAAAACGAGATGAAAAGTCAGTCTGTTTGTTTGTTTGTTTGTTTGTTTGTTTGTTTGTTTGTTTGTATAGATCAAATCGTTGTTTTAGCTTAAAAGTTTGAATGAGGACTTGTTCCCGCTCAAAAATCTAGAAACGTTTGTTCTACGACTTTTTCGAAAAATCGCTAGTTTAGCGGGAAATCGCTAAAAACCGCTAAAATTGAAACCCCCATAGCATCCAAACTATAGAAGCTACAGATGCGATCTATATATCGGTGAAAAGGTATTTCGAAGGGCTTTTAGACATACCTTCAAAGTTTTTTTTTTAAGTAAAAAGGTAAACGGCTACAGGTGAAACAAGGTATTTTTTTACACATTTTGGCGATTTAAGAAAAATCTACACATGAGATCACTTTAAAATATGTTATATGTTATAGGCAATTTGATTCCGCGTTTTTTGACATACAACACGTATCTGTCAAAATTCGTTTGGACAAGATATTACCTATTAACTGAATATACCTTTTACCTTTACACTACTGCATGTACACTGGCGAACATATTTATTGGCACAGCAAACATTTTGAGATTTGGGGCTTAATTGTTCCCTTATCGTAAACATATTGGTATCAATGGAAAGGTCATTTAAATTCCGTTTGAATGATAAAAAATTTTCCTTAACCCATTAAGTACCCTTCGAAAATTTCGAGTTTATGTAAAAGTCAATTTTCGAAACTTTTTTCCTCGATTTTTTACCAAAAATTTTTTGATGCAAAAAAATCTTTAAACAATTTAAGGAGTGACTGCAAAAAAAATTTTTCAAAAATATTTTTGCTAGTATTTTTTATAATTTTTTGAAAATTGCTAAAAGGCACTTTTTGTGTAAAAAGTAGGAAAAAGGGGTTAAAATGGTCATTTTTAGGATTTTCAAAAAATTATAAAAAATACTAGCAAAAATATTTTTGAAAAATTTTTTTTGCAGTCACTCCTTAAATTGTTTAAAGATTTTTTTTGCATCAAAAAATTTTTGGTAAAAAATCGAGGAAAAAAGTTTCGAAAATTGACTTTTACATAAACTCGAAATTTTCGAAGGGTACTTAATGGGTTAAGGAAATTTGTATATCATTCAAACGGAATTTAAATGACCTTTCCATTGATACCAATATGTTTACGATAAGGGAACAATAAAGCCCCCAAATCTCAAAATGTTTGCTGTGCCAATAAATATGTGCGCCAGTGTACATATGCAGTATGTACACTGCTTGCAGCGTAATGCGGAAATAAACTGCTTGCAAGTGGTGAATTTTTTTTTGCGGCAGATAAATCATTTTATAATCAAAAATATAGAATCGTTTGTTCTACGACTTTTTCGAAAAATCGCTAGTTTAGCGGGAAATCGCTAAAAACCGCTAAAATTGAAACCCTCATAGCGTCCAAACGATAGAAGCTACAGATATGATCTATATTTCGTTGAAAAGGTATTTCAAAGGGCTCTTAGGCATACCTTCAACGTTTATTTTTTATTTAAAAAGGTATAATGGGAATAGGACAGCAGCAGCAAAGTGTCATAGCAGCCAGATTTGAAGAGTGCTGATAGCTTATGCGCTAGGCATGTGTGTTTGTAAAGGGGACCAGTGTTGCCAGACACTTGTTTTAGCTGTACAAACAATAAACAAAATTGACAAAACTATACTGTCAAAAAATATTGCAATTTCAAAATTTCTGATGTCTTATTCAAAAATTTCTGATATCCCATAAAAAAACCTCTTTACGAGGTAAAAGTCTAGTGACGAAAACATTTTCATGCCCCAAAATTTCTGATATCCAATTTTGTGACGAATAATATTAAGTTTTACACATAAATTATTTTAAACAAAATTTTTGCATTCGGCACTGCGCAAAACAGTGAGTTTTATTTGGTATGAAGAATTGAGACATTTTAGCGCAATGTGCCGGGTGCCAAAATTTTGTTTAAAATAATTTATGTGTAAAACTTAATATTATTCGTCACAAAATTGGATATCAGAAATTTTGGGGCATGAAAATGTTTTCGTCACTAGACTTTTACCTCGTAAAGAGGTTTTTTTTATGGGATTAATTTTACAGGTGCTTAGTATATATCAGCCATACCTGTTAGATTTCGATTAGAATTACTAATCAATTAGATTAGTCACTGTTGAAAAATTTGTGATTATATAATGATTACGATTACAAAAAATCAGAAATAATCTAAAACTATTACAATTATTCCAAAAATAATCAGAAAAAATCAAAAATAATCAAAAATAATCTATCTGATTATTTCGGACTATTTATGATTTTTTTATGATTATTTTGGCAACTTTGATTGTAAAAACTCAAAATAATTAGATTTTTACTAAATAGTCATAAATAATCAGAAATAATCAAAAATAATCAGAAATAATCAGGAAAAAATTCAAAATTACCCGAATACTCAAAAAGATTATTTTTACTTAATTTTGAGTATTTCTGATTATTTTTGTAAATTTCTTAATCATCCATTACTTTGACTTTTAAACAAAAATAGTTTAATTACTAATGATTATGATTAATAATCATTATTTAACAGGTAGAATATCAGCATATTTATCATTTTTTTTGCTCTCCCTTTTTCCTACTATACAAAAAATTTTGATTTTTGTAGTTTTAAAAATTTATTTAGTTTTTGAAGTTTTTTTCCAATTTGAAGTATATAAAAATTGAGGCAATTATAATTTTAAATTTTTATTATTTATCAGAGGAATAAAAGAAACAAATTATATTTATTTATGTTCCTAACAAAATGCAAAAAAAAAATGGCAAAGAGGAGCTAAATGGGCGTGTCAAAGGAAGTAGGAATTCTGTCACCAGCAAGCACAAAAAATACACAAGTAACATACATTTTTAGTTAATGTGCAACTTTATAGTGAGCAAGAGTAACTTTTTTATATGTGTCTTTCCGCTTGGCAGCAACTCTATACAGTTGTTACTAAAAGTATGTGTCTTTGTTTGTGTTTGTGTGCGATAGTTAAAGCTGCTAAGTGTTTGAGTTGTTGGCAAAGTAAAAATGCATCGTTCTTTGAGCCGCTGAGCAACTGCCAAACTGTTGCCAACTGCCAAAATGTCGTCTTGGCCAACAAATTGGCTTCGAAACTTTTTAATTTACATTTAAAAGTCACAGCTGTCGCGTCAATTAACGCGCCATTAAGCAAAGTGCAAATACGCAATCGCACTTTCCATCAATACTCGATATTTTAACTCACTTTCTGTCTTTGTCTCTGTCTCTGTCTCTCTTTAACAGCTGTTGTCTTGGGCAATCACCATGACCACGATCCGGACAACAGTGTGACCCTGCGACCCGCGGAACACAGCGTTGTCCGCTACACCAACGAGTCCCTCATTGTCCAATGCGTCGCTCCCAGTCCGAATGTGAAGCTGCATTGGAAATCGCCGAAAGGTGAAATTGTACGTGAGCACAAAGGACGCATCCACATCGAGCAAACGGCACCAGGTGAGTGCGAATCGAAGGGGGTGTGGGGGTCAAGGGGGGTCAAAGGAGTCAAAGCAAGGCAATGGAGCGCAGAGAGATCCAAAGGAGCAAAAGGAACACAAGGAATACAAGGAACACAATCCCGCCAACGGCACCACAAACAAACACAATTAATTGCGACTCTACACACAGATACACACACAGATATACACAGATACACACACAATACACACATTACAACATTACATACTTGCATAAGTATGTGTGTACCTATCTGGACACACAGAGCATTGCAATTGCGTTTGGCTTTTGTTTTTGCGAGTCTCTTTTGAAGAGCGCAGATACCCTGTAAATCCAGGCAAGCAAAAGAGAGTTTTGACTGGCAAAAAGAGAGTCAAAATTAAGGCATCTGTTTCTTTTCTTTACAAAATTTACCACATAAAACTGAATTAAAAGAGTTTGAAGATGGAATTTAGTTTTGGATTATTTAGTAGAAGTTTGCATTTACATTCGAATGTTCTAATTGAAGTCTATACACATTATATATTTTTGCATAATAATTTAAAAAGTTATTTATGTCCGATTGAGCATAAACTTATTTATATTTTAGATTCTGGGTAAAAAATAATGGCTGCTTTTATTTTGGAGAACAAATTCTAAAATCTAATTGGGAGACATTAAAACTCTACGTTTAAGGGAAAATCAATTTTTTTGAAATTATTTTATTCGATTGTATATCTCTTTAATAATTTCCAGGGGCTGTATGTCATTTCATAGATAATTAAATTCTCCTCTATGTATATGACATGTACTTTCAATTTTTTTATCGTGTTTTAAAGTAAATTTTTTAACGAAATAAAATTTTAATTTTTAAAGTTTAAAAGTAAGGCGAGAAGCCATTTATAAGCGCGGCATCCGTTTACAAAGTAAAAGTGTTTCTATTATCCTGAAAAAATTCCAGTATATTTTTTAAATATCTCTTGAGCTGTGATTAAAGTTTTAAAACGATCCGATTTCTTATGCGCGAGATAAAAATCGTAAAAATTACATACTTTTCGATTGTGCTTAGGAGGTTCAATTGGTCTGTTCTAACCACTTTGCTTAAAATTAGATTATTCTACTTAAATTTCTTAATACAGGTTATCTATCAGTCTAGTATTTAAGCAATAAATTTACTCATTTTTGTGTGTTCTTTTTTTTTGTTAATACTTTGCACTGTTTACCACACACAGAACAATTGAAAATCGTTTTCGCGCACATCGCACTCGCGGACAGGGGCAATTGGAGCTGTGAGGCGACTGAGGGCGGACCGCACAGTAAATCGTTCGATTTGATTGTGTATCGTAAGTACAGAGATACCCTGGAATAGCCTCAAACACACACACACACACACATTCATTAATCTTTCATTGTATGCTCTCTCTATCTCCAACACACAAACACACACATGTAGAGAAAATTACGTTTACGGAAAAGGAGACCGTGCAGATTGTGAGGGAGGGACAAAACGCCAACATTTTGTGCGAGGTGAAGGGGGAACCGCAACCGAATGTTACCTGGCATTTCAATGGACAGCCCATTAATGCGGAGAGTAAGTATCGCCATGGTAATGAGTCTTTTTCAACTCTATTTTCCTCAATATTCCCCTCAAATATCATTGATTTTTTTCCCTCATTTTCCTTTGTTGTCGATTTTCTCTGGACACCCGTTTATCATGTTTGCCTCTCCCTCTCTCTCTCTTATTTTGACAGCAATTGATGCGAAATTTCGCATCCTGGCGGATGGCTTGCTCATCAACAGGGTAACACAGTTTGACACCGGCGAATACACGTGCCGTGCATTCCAAGTGAATTCGATTGCCTCCGATATGCAGGAGCGAACAGTTTTGATGAAAATCGAACGTGAGTGTGATTTATGATTCCTCTCAACTAAACTCCAAGCTAACAACACTGCACAGTGCTTTGACAGCATTTATGATCTAAAAAAAAAAAAGTTATTATTTATGGAATATTTTTAATTTAAACATGAATTTCGTATTCATTTTATTAAATGTTTTTTTTTTTATTTTTACATACAGGCATCTTTGATTGGTAGCTTATAGAGATCAATTGTGAAAAATAGTATAGCTTTCCGTCAGTTAAATAAATGTATTCGCTTACAATCACATTTTTAAGCTGCTGAAGCTTAAATCAATAGTTAGGCTGCGCGCACACGGCGAGCTAAAAGCGGAGCTTACAGCTGAGCTTATAGGAGAGCAGAAAAGTTCAGACCAAAACTAATAGATAAGCTCAGCTTTCAGTGTGCGCACGCTCATACAAGCAGTGTGTTTGTTTTTTTTCGAGCCCAGTGCGCGCGCAGCCTTAAGATTACAGTCAAAATAAATCTACCTATTATGTTAAGCAATAAAATTGCTATGTACTTTAAAAGCTCTCTAAAACTGTTATCAGTCTTCAGCTTTCAAATTTAGCGTTATAATATATCAAAAGAAGCTTTCTAAACGATTTGAAAGCTCCTTAAAGCTACCTTAAAACAAAGCAGTAGTTACGTTAATATTTTTCATTCAACTTAATTTTATTCAAAGCTTTCGACGTGCTTTAAAAGCTATTTAATCAAATTTTCATGTACTTTGAAAGCTCTCTGAAACTATTATGCCTACATCAATCTTAATATTTCAAATTTTGGGCATACATTTTTCAAAAGAAGCTTTCTGAACGATTTGAAAGCTCCATAAAGCTACCTTATAGCATAGCAAAAGTAATGTTTATACTTTTAATTCAACTTAATTTAATTCAAAGCTTTCGACGTGCTTTAAAAGCTCTTAAACTACATTTTAGTAAAAATCTTATAAATGTATACATTTTTTTGTATTGATTTGCGTGCCATTTCAACCGCACTTTAAGCACTCTCGAACCACTGTGCTTTTGTTCTGAATGGCACCCAAATTACTTGAGCATTTTTATGGGCGGCTCTAAAATTTGTGCTGCGTTTTATGTATGCAGCGCACTTTGTGGCAAATAGTTTTTAGAGCACGAAATATTTTTAAATTACATACGTTCAGCTGACAGATGTGTCCTGTCTGTGGGAGTGGCACATGTGCAGCTAATGACTTTATTTTTTGATTTATATGCGCGACACATGATTTATATAGCATACTTTTGAGCGAGAGATTCACAAATGACAATTAAATATGCTTAATTTTCAATTAATTGACAACAGACAAGCCGCAATGGATTCAACGGCTGCACACTGAGATACAATTTGCATATTTGAATGGAACGGCGACAATTGAATGCAAGGCAACTGCCGAGCCGCCTCCGATCTTCAGCTGGTTCCGCAAGCAGAAGAAGCTGGAGAGCAATGGCAAAATGTATACAATTGAGACGCAGAGCAATTGGTCGCGTCTGACCATCAATGTTCTGGATGCCAAACAGTTTGACAATTATCGTTGTCGGGCCCACAACAATCTGGGCAGCATCGAGCGGGTGACGAAACTGGAGCAGGGCAGGAAACCGCCGCTGCCCACTGTGTTCCAGCTGCGGGGATTCAATTCCAACACGGTCGATGTGGACGTGAGTTTGCAGCGGGATAAGAACAAACTCGATCCCATGGAGGTGAACGGATTTCGCATCGAGTACTTGACGGAGCTGGAGTTCAAAACCGACCTGGGCAAGTGGACCAATGCCAGGAGCAAGGACTTCCCCTACGAGGAAGGTAAGTTGAAAATAAAACAGCACTTTCAGATAATAAAATAAAATAAAAAATCAAGATTTAAGATTAACAATATTAATAATCTAATATAGCATTTTAAAATTAATTTACTAAGAAATTTAAAGTTTGAGGGACAAAAATATATAAAATTTGTTGAGAGACTTATTATATATCCAGAAAATTTAGAATCAGAGAGAGTATTAGTATTGTGTTCCCTTTTCACTAAAAAAATAAAATATACTTCTTATGTTCTTACATAATTTTATCTAATAGTTAAATGTGCATTTGCTGGAAGCTAAAATAATAGTTTAAAATTTCATTAAAATGTATTCACTATCACAAAAAGTAATACAGAAAAAAAAGTAATACAGAAGAAAAAATTAAAACATTTTTTTATGAATTGATTAAATATGTTTTTTACATATTACTAAAAAGATTATAATTCTTACTTAAAAGATTAATGTTACTAAAAATAATATAAAAAGGAACCGAAAATAATACAGAAGAAAAAATTAATATGTTTTTTAAGAATTGATTAAAAAATGTTCTTAAATAAAACTAAAAAAATTAATGAGACAAAAAATAATACAAAAAAAACCTTTTTTTTCTGCCTTTATATAATTTTATCTGTTAGTTAAATATATTTTAAGAATTGAATCAATATGTATTCTTTATAATACTAAAAAGTGCAATGCTACTAAAAATACAGAAATAATACTGAAAGGAAAATAATTTTTTTTTTGTGCCTACATAATTTTATTAATTAGTTAAATGTGCATTTGATAAATGTGCTGAAATAAAAAAATGTTGGAAGAACTTAAACATTTTTGTATTCATTAATAATAAAAAGATTAATAATTCTAAAAATAATACAGAAAAAAATTAATATTTTCTCATCTTACATAATTATATCTATTAGTTAAATGTGCATTTTTTGGGAACAAATAAATTTTTTTTATGATTTTAAAATAGTGTGTAATAATTGGATATTTGTTGCTTCGATTCGAAAGCTTGCAATAATATTCTGATTAGTTGAAGAAGAGAAATAATTAAATTTGTAATGCCCAGCATGTCTGTCATAATAATTTTAACAACTTTCTCATTTCTCTGGGACAGGTGCCAGTTTGCTGATCGTGGACCTGAAGCCGGACACTGTTTATTTGATTCGGGCCGCTACGCGAAATCTGGCAGGCTATAGTGACTACACCAAGGTGGAGAAGTGCAGGACTCTGTCCCTGGAGCCGCGAGCATCGGCAGCTGGACTGTTGCCATCTCTGTATCAACTTCTGGGTGCAACTTTGCTGCTTCTTCTGCTGCGACGCTGCCACTGAGAGTCTCCATCTCTCTCTAACTCTCTAACTCTCTCTCTCTCTAACTCTCTTACTCAGATGCCCCTAGATCCATGTGCTTTGTGTAGCTTTAAGACCAACTCTGATTTGCCGACGTGTACTAAATATCGCTCTAAGTTCTTGATAATGAAATGTAATCACACTTAAGTCTATGTTTATAAGCAGTTTCGTTTTGTTCGTTGCGCCAGCCAAAGAGATTAGTCCAAATTTATTACAAAAGAAAAACTAAAAATATTGGAATTATAATATTTATAATAATATGTGCTGAATTACACTTTCAACTCAATTTATTTGTGTTTCTAAATTTAAAGAAAGTGTAATTCAGAGCACGTTTAATGCTTAGCTTCTAGCTGAAATGAAATATTCGAAAGTTTAACTTAAAAGTTATATTGCAAATCCCAAAGTGCTGTGGTCCCCAACTAGCGACAGTTGCGTGCCTTGAGGCCAAATAAGTTAAGAAATTAAAGAGTAAACTTGACTAACTTGAATGTCATTCCACTTAAAGTCACTTCCGACTTATTTAAATCCTTACACGAAATATTAAACAATAAGCATTTAAATGCCATATCCACAAACTAACTCTGACAAATCCTCTTATAAATTGTAAATTATACAAAATTCATATAAAGAAGCTTAGAAATACAATTCGCAGTTTTTTGTATAAACAATTTACAACATTTAAATGTAGCCAAAGCCAAAATAAACAAATTAAGTACAGAACCATCCAATATTATGCAAAAGAAAACACAAACACAACTCTGAACAAACAAAAACAAGTAGACAACAAATGAACAGTCGTTTAATAATAAATGGAATTTTATAAAATATATACAAATAAATGCAAATGCAAATACAAATATAAATACATGGACATATGTATATTTTATGTAACAAAGTTGCCAATGATTAAATGTTTTGTGGTTTCTGTGTGCCAATTGTGCAAAAGTAAAACTAAATAAAATACACTAAAATAAATACTGAAAATAATTGCAATTTTTTTATTTTATGTGTTTATTCACTGAGTGGAAATTTGAAACTGACCTTACAAATTGTAAATCCGGTTTTTGATTGGGATAAATGTATTAAATTTCATTTCTGATGGAATCAAACAATGATGTAAGTGAAAATATTTAAAAACATTAATTTGCTTGTAATTTTAGCAGCTTTTAATTCGCAATTTTAGACAAATTTGGCATTTGGCAAACGAGTTTCTCTGAATTTGTTGAAAATTCACTTCCATTTGTGGCAAATAACCTATTTTATTAAGAATTTTCTTTATTTTAACATGAAAATCATGAAATACTTGACGGATTTTGAGTGATTACAGTAAAGTTTTGACAAAACAAAGCAAGCGAGCAGCTGTCAAATAAAGTTTGAGGCGTGAATAAAAGGATGTGAGCAGTTCGAGTTGAGAATTTCATGATATGCAAGTAAATTTCCAGTTAAGCAACAAAATGGGTAAGTAAAATGACTGTATGTAGATGGTAAGCGGAAAAACTACACTGCTAAAAGAACGCGAAAAAGTTTTTAAATTAAGACCTACTTATAAAACATACATAAATAAAGTTTTGGGTTAAAAAGTTGAATTTTAAAACTTTTTTTTAACTCCGTAAAGTCTTTTCTCTGCTCTACTCTGCACACAGATTCAATACGTACCTATGAAAAGTATCTGAAGGCTCGGATTCGAGCCGAACGTTTTAGCGTGTTGCTCTCCAAACTTTCACTGAATCGACATGGCCAAAGTCGATTGCTCGCCGGAGGACGATTAAGCAAGACCTTTGCATCTTGTTCTATGCCCAATTTCAATTGCTTTCCACGTCGATCTGGTAAAGCAAATAAATGCAATTGTCAAGATAAACCCGAAAGCCGTGCAGATAAAAAACCGAAAAAGGAAGTTACAAAGAAAAAGAAAATAGAAAAGGAAACTGCCCAAAAAAAGCCAAAACAACAGTTGAGATTCAAGTGCAAGTGTAAGCATCCAGTTTTGGTAGTGCCATCGAAGCCACGCGTGATCTGCAGCAGCTCGGAGGATCCGGGATTTATGATACGATTCTCAAAGTCTCCACTGCGACTGAGTGCTGAGAAGTGGAGCGAAAAGCGACCCGTTAGCTGCGAAGTTGAGCCCTTGATTGAACCGAAAAGTGAGTGTATTCAGTGTCCCACAATTGAGCCCTGTTCATCAAGGAATAGAAACTCAGCGAAGGAAAAAACAGAACCATTCAGACACATCTCGTTTGAGGAGAAAGCTCACTGTGAGGAGTGCAATCAGATTCCTCAGATCTCGATGCAGCTGACGAATTTAATGAAGAAACTGGAGGATCAAGTGGCCAGTGAGATTCAGCAGAAGGAGAAACTGAATGCCATTAACGATCAGCTGATGCAGCTGAGTGGCACTGTGACCAATCTCAATGATAAATGCAAATTCCTCGAAACTGAGAAGGATAAATTACAACTGGAGAAAGTCCCAGAAGCGGACAGACTTTGTCAGAAACCCTCGAGTCTATGTCAGTTCTGCAAAAATAAGGAACTTCCAATTTTGTGTTCTCTTCAGAGCGAACTTTTTAAGCTAATGGGCAAACGACTTTTTACAGAAGTTGCGTTGACAATTTTACTACGAGCCGATAATGTTTACCATGTGAATGTGCGGGACTTGGAGACGGGAAAAGTGCTGGGCTGTTTGCTGGTCAACGAGGTGGGAATTAGGGAGGCCAATTGCCTGGGTCTCTTCCAGGAGATACTCACGTTCTGTGTGATCGACGTGCGCAGCTCGATGAATACCAGAGATGCTGTTTTTGGCGGCATTAACTTTGAGTTTGTCAGCGATCAGCGTCTAAGAGGTGGAAATACTTGCTTAAATCGCACAGAACTATTCAAGAAACTGCACAATCCCGTCCCGAATCTCGTGGTTAACCAAGAGTGTCTGCAGCCTACACTGCCTCAAGAAAGTACACTCCAAGCCAAAGTAAACTCCAAGCTCAAGTTGACCGTCTCCCAAGCGACTCTACAAATTAGCAGCATCAGCAGCGACTTGATTCTACCCGATGAGGAGACCAAATATCCGATTCACAGCATGGAAATTGTTTCTCTCATTAATTCTGGCTCTGAATGTAGCGAGGAATCTGTTAAATAAGAGTCTTCCTAGCTGTCCACTCGATCTGCCTCAAGTGTCCCATGAAACCACCAAATTTTTAAGTGTTTTATCAATTTATATATATTTTAGAATTTTAATAAAATACAGAAGAAAACATCAGGAAAATATCGATTGACAATTAGCTTTCTGGTTTCTTAAAAGTACGAAATCTGAAGAAATAGCGATTTTAAAATTGGTTTTTCTGAAATATTCGGGTTTTGAAGACAAGTTCTTTTTTTATTGAACATACAAGAATATTGCAAATTTATTGAATTTTAAAAATACAGCCACAATTCATTACAAAATACAAATAAATTAAACTTTCAAGCTTCACTTTGAATTTTAAAAAGTTTTAAAATAGATAAACTCATATTTTATAAAATTTAGAAGAGCTTAAGGCTTGTGGATTTTTCGTTTTTCTAATAACGATAATTTAGAAATTCTTAAATTTTTAATAATTCGTATGTAGAAATTTTATCATGCAAATTTCCATATTTTATTGGAGCTAACTTAGGAATGCAAAGTTTTTGGAGCTTTCTTCTTTTGTGACAACCGAGAGAGAGAGAGAGAGAGAGAGAGAGAGAGAGAGAGAGAGAGAGAGATGCAATGGAGATGCAATGGAATTGCAATCAGAGCAAGTGATGCAATGTTGAACGCTGCGTGCTGCAACTTCTGAATGCCACAAAAGCAATTTGGAAACCGGCATCCGTGTCGAGGAGCCGTCAAACCGCACGTCAAACGGTTCATTTCGGCAAATAGCGGTTTGTCAATCAGTCGACGGTTGACGAAATGAATGACTCCAAGGTGAAGAGAGCGGGGTGAGTGAAAGGGAAGAGAGCAGCTGGTGCTGGTGACTGTCGATGGGAACCTTTTTTCCGCTGACAGCCGCATAAATCAGATGCACGGCAAACAGTGCGGATGCGAATGCGGACGCGGATGACGGACCATGAACAATGGACAGCAACAACAACAAGAAGTAAGCGGGCCTCAATCGAGGT
>JBAMBJ010004019.1:0-24862 GCA_037043495.1 Drosophila recens
TCTAATTTAAGGGCATTACATTGAAAATTCATGATATTAATTTCCTAAAAATCTAAATATAAAATCATTATTTTGTTGAGTGACCTTTGAACCGAATTAGAGCAGAATAGAAACACAAACTAAAAACGAAGCACACAAGTTTTGCACACTTTATATCAGTATAGTGTATTATGATATTATAATAAAGTTTTGTGATATTAAATTTCAGTTTAAAGACGACATAGAACCTTGAACAAAAATGAAATGTACTATATTTTAATTATTAGCATTATTATTATTTTAATATCATATTTAAGCGTTGCCAAATTCATGCCGAAAATAAAAACTTTACAAAAACATTTTACACAAGAATTTTTATATACAGTGGCTCTCAGCATTTTTGACCTACAATTCTTTTATATTTGCAATCATTAAAAAATTTATGTTTGAATAGTATAAATATTTGTTTATTAATGCTTAACTTGAGGATAATATTGTCATTTTATATTTTGACTGTATTATACATATCTGAATAATGTATTCACAACTATTGTAAGTCAAATGAGTTGTGGAACATGCATAAATATTTTCAACAAATGTCTGTGATTTTATTTTATAATATTTTTATGTCGAAAGAACACGGAAGAAATTTATTATATTTTTTTGTTATTTTTTTTTAACGTTGCCAAGCTCATGGCATTATAATAATACCCAAGAGAAAGAGTATCAAAAATTATTACAGCCGCATTTCGAGCGATGAAAGCCTTGAATCTCCTCGCAGCCTCCCAGCAAGCTCTTGTACTGAGTTCATCCACAACATTCTCTTGCTCTCTCTCTCGCTCTTTCACACTCGCTCTCCCTCTCTCTGTTTTGCTTAACATGAGCAAGTAATGTTAATCTGCTCACCTCCTCACACCCCACTGTCAAATACAAATGACCAATGTGTTGGTCCAACAATGACGCGCACTGTGCGTACGACTTGAATGACAGACAATTGCTAAGCAATCGTCGCGTTGCCTCTGCCTCTGTCTCCTCCTCCTCCTCGCCCCACCTCTCTCACACCACTCAGCTGGCTCATGGGCACAGTTAGCCAGAGAGCGGCAGCGGCAGCATGTAAGTTGTACACGATAAATGAGAAATGAGGTTACCTACTTTTTAAGAAGGTCAATACAACCCAAAACAAACGAGCGAGGCAACGTAACGCAACGCAACGCAAAGCCAGAGCAGCGCACAGTCAGCAGCGGACTGAGAGCAGCGAGCAGCGGGCAGCGCAGTTGACGGCAGCGCATCAAACGTAACGCTGACAACACGGGTCGCCCCGTGCAAGCTGCCAAGCTCATGTCTCTGCTTTTGTCGCTGCCTCTGCTTGCGTTTAAGTTTAAATGAGTGTCATGAGTGCCGACGACGTCGCTCAACAAAGCTCAGTGACCATGTGAGCAGCAAGCTGGCCGAGACGCCGACGTCAGCATACCACAAACATATTACAGCAAACGTTTTCAATGAAAACAAAAGTAGTACACGCTGCCTGCGCTGACGTCGCGTCGCAGTCGATGCCGCGTGCAGCTGTAAATCGCCACCTGGTGACGAATTCGGCGTCAAGATTTGTGGCCGCATGGAGGGCAACTGAGCTGCTGCTGCTGTTGTTGTTATTGTTGTTGCTGCCTTAACTTTAGTGCTGTCGTTGGCGTTGGCGTTGCCGAGGGCGCGGCTGACGCGACCGCTTGTAACGAGGCTAAGCGAGCGCAGCAGCAGCAGCAGCAGCACCAACGTCAACGCCAACGCCTCTGCCACGTCGCAGTCGCCTGCATTTTTGTCGTTGTTAGCCGTCGCTGCGACCGTCGCTGTTGCTGCTGCTGCGATTGTCGCGCTGTCTGCTTTTAGCCTCCACCTCCTTTTTTGCTATGCATTGTTTTATAGTTGTGTTATTATTGTATTGTACATTTGTATATTTGTTGTTCGCTCTTTTTTTTGTTGTTATTTTTGTTTTTGTTTGGCGTCTTGCATTTAAATAAATAATTCAACTTGTTATTACTTATTGTCGAATCACATCTCGGCCCACAAGTTTGGCAACAACATTTAAATAATTAAATTAAAAAAAATTACATTAATAGTAAAATCATTTTCATTAGATTTCTTATAAGTTAAACACTTAGATGTTTTCAAAAACTGTATCTTTCTCTGATTCTCAACAACAGTTTAATTTCTGTTTTTATTAACTGATTGTAATGAAATTTCCTTCGATAGCAACTAAAATTTTAGTATGTAATTAAATGTTAATTTGAAATCGTGTGTTGTACTATTGTAATGTATTGTAATTAACTTATAATTCACGCATTAAGGCGCTGTTCTAACTGTAATTAAGTCTGTGATTAGCGTCATTAGCTAAAAATGCACAAAGGTCAAATCACAATCGATAAAGACAACACACATTTATGTATGTATGTGTTAGGAAACTTGGTACGTTTCCTCGCCAAGTTGGCCAAGTTGTCATAAGGCCCGTTATGATAGCTGCCGCTATTTATAACACTACTCAATAGATACCCTAAAAGTTTTTAACGTGTTCGACAAAGTGTCAATATATGACAGCTGAGAGAACCTTGAAGAATACACGATGAGGGACACTACAGCGATAAGTATTGTTGGAAATCGTCCTCCACAAATTGGAATTGAGTATGTCCAAAAAAATGTTGACAAATCAGTGCTAAATCAATCGGCCATGGTAAGAATTACTTGGTTATAATTTTAGTATTTAAAGCGATTGTACTATCGGTTGTAAAGTTGAAGAACGTTTCATTGACGACTTCAAATGTTTTTGATTCAAATATATGTAAATGATTTACATTTATTCGATTTTAAAACTAAAATAAATTCCTTTTTTTTAAATTAGTTTCAGGAACACCGACAAAGGAACATATCTGAAAAAGGCTGCTCAAAGTGATCGAATATCAAGTTATCGAGCTATCGTTAGCATATCTACGAATGATCTCATTTACTTATCTAATAATTATGATAAAAATTGTACAATTTACATGCATATTCACACATATAGATAGAGATAATAATGTACATGCTACACACTCGTACATATATTGGAATCTCATTGAAAACTTATCAAAGGCAAATTACGCAAAATCATAGAGCAAAACGACCTTATCGTGTAAATTAATTTCATGTGCTACAATACTTAACAAATCGGTTTTGTAACCTACCTATAATTACAACAGAGAAGCAAACACGTGCTAATGTACATATACACACACATAGATACATTTACACACATAGATACAGATACATATGTGCATATGTTGAAACATTGATAAGTGTATTTATAGTTGTGTGTGTGTGCGTGTGTGTAAACGCAAGCACCTTTGCAATGGCAACAAACAAAACAAAGCACAAAATTACAAAAGCTTGCTCACTTCCTTGTGTACGCACACACACACACACATGCACACATTGACAATGAGATACGCATTGAAAATGAAATACAACAACAACAACGACAGCAACAGCAGCTGCGTCAGCGTCAGAGAATAAACCGTTACAATACAGATGCAAAAAAACGAAGCATAAGCAATGCCAACAACAATTATTGTCGCTTGAAGCGCACATGTGAATCTCTGCTGATGTCAACATCAAATCCGGCGCCATCCTTCCGACACACACCTCCACTTAAATCCCCCCACTCCTCTTCTTATTCGTTGTTTCTTCTCTCTGCGTTTTACGCCCACAGCCACAGCCACTGACATGCCATCAAGAGCAGCCTCTCACCTTCGGTCAAACGAATTAAAACGAATTGGCACGAGCCTTGTGTGCGGTTCTCTCACAAGCTCTCTCTCTGACTCTCTCTATGTGTGTGTGCTTGAATTGAAGCGTAATCGTGAGAGAGTGAGAGCGCTACTTTGGATCCGCACCGTGTCTACTTTCTCTCTATAAATAGTTGAAATCGAGTTCCAGCTACAAATTCAATGCAAAGACATTTCGTAAGGCGTGAAAGTGACGGCGGTGCGAGGGGAGATTAAGACTGTCCGTCCCGGGTCACCTCTCACACATCAGCGCCAGGTGAGAGTCGTCTCCTAGGAGAATGTAATAGTTTTTTTATTGAGCCCGATCACACTTACTTATTGATCTATCTCTCTCTGTCTCTCGCTCTCTCTCTCTTGATGAGCCATCACTATCATTAGACAACGCAAAGGTTGCAATTACAATTACAATCGTTTGCAATGAGTTTTCATGGCAAGGAAATTTCATTTCATTTCATTTCATTCCGTTTCATTTCGTTTTATGATAACGATCGACGGCGGGGTCAGTCATATATAGATATTTATCTGTCGCATGCGTTGTTGTTGCACTTGAGCATAACGGTAATTACGTCTAGGCACGGCATTGCCCCTGAATTTAAGCATACATTCATACAGAAAACTCACACACACACACACAAATATAAATATATGCAATAAATGCAAACATGCAAACATTTGTTATTGTTTTGCCACAGATCTAAATGGCGACATTGACTTTGCAATTTGTTGCCCGTTAATTAATGGTTAATGGAGTTGGGGCTGCGGTTTGGGCCAAGTGGGAGCTGCGGTAGAAGGCTGAGAACTGACTGTGATTGTATAATTTAATGTATCTCAGTTTTTCACATTTAACTACAAATTAAAATAATATCCAATTGATTTTGTATTGTAATTTGACGGATACTGAAATGAATTTAACAGTTTGAAGAACTTTAAATCACAATTAAAAATTATTTTTACGGCATGTAATTTTTCCTGTAAGTTGTATTTTTTTAAGCATAAAAAAAAATACTAGCAAAAATATTTTGAAATTTTTTTTGCAGTTACTCTTAGAATTGTTCCAAGAATTTTTTTGCATCAAAATATTTTTGTGAAAAATCGAGGAAAAAAGTTTTGAAAAGTAGGTTTTACATAAGTTCGAAATTTTCCGAAGGGTACTTAATGGGTTAATACGCCATCAACGCCAGAGGCAGCCATTTTGAGAAATATCATATTCAAAAATTGATGTAAACAAATCTACTTGGAACAAATTAAATGACTAAGATTGCCAACCGACAAATTTTTATTTTTCTTTGATTTTTTTTAAAAAAACATGGGTCCGTCGAATATGGGCAACCCTGTATATTCCAAACAATATCACTTCAAAATATATTTTTAATTTAAATCAATCTATTTATTTTGTTATCTTACCTGGCTAAAGCCATTCTAACATGAGAGAGCCCTCCAAGAGGCAACGCAATTGCATCCACTTTGAAAGATTTTCCTTGACAATTTCCCAGCACAAATAAATCCAAAATTTGTCTTTTTTATTGCGCTTTTAAATTTATTTCTGTCTGTTTTATAAATTTGTAAGTCCACAGCACTTTTTATTGAAGAGTTTATTTATTCAAAATTCTTTTTAAATATTTTATAATTTCTTTTTTACTTTTGTAGTCTTTATTCGTAGTTTCTCATATAAACGTCATTTTTATGCTACACAATAAAAAGTTTACATAATTTATTAAACACTTGCGAATGCCAAAACGCCACAAAGTGTGCAACAGCTTTGGGCCGGAAAGAAACTTGAAAAAAGCAACAAAAACAACAAGAATATGTTTATGAATTGGAATTTGAAAGAACAACAGCAACATTAACATCAACATCAAAATCAACATCAAGTAGCATCCGTCAAAACTGAAAATTTATCACATTCAATGTGAAGAGTACGTGCGTCACAAATATAATGGCCAAGTTGATTCTCCCGGCTACGTGATATTTGTGCGTGAAATTATCAAAGAGCAACAAAAGCCAAAAAAAATAAAGCAGCAAAAAATCGCGCATATATGTATGTATACACATGTAGATGTATGTATTCACATTAAAGAAGGGTGAAGAAACCTGCAAACAATGTTCAATGCCATCGACGAAAAAAAAATAGAAAAACAATAAAAATAAAAAAAAATAAAAAAAAGATGATTCGTAACGAAAAGCGAACTGGCTTATCAGCATTGTGTGTGATAAGCAATGAAATTGAACAAAGGCACTGACAGCCCAGAGCGACAAGAACAAGAGCAACAAGAACATGCCAATGGATGGTCAAAAATGTTGACTGCTTGCCGTTATGTGCTCCCCCCCTCCCTTCTGCCTTTCATCTGCTCTATTTGTTCATTTGCGCACATGGCCCGGCGAAAGGATTGATAAAAACCTCGAAAACGACAGAAAACAGCAACAACAACAAGGAGGAGAAATCAATAAATGTGCACCGGGTACGAAGGCGAGGTCAACACTGACGCCCATGCCAGATGAGCCAAATATATACATACATACCATATGTATGTATATACACTACAGATGAGGGCCTTCCCTTATGCCCCTGAGGTTGTGGTAAAGAAGAGGGAGGCAGGCAGGCAGAGGATGGGGTATGGAAATGGGCGGAAGGTCTTTTGGGCATCTTTAGAATACCAGAGGCAGAGACAGAGACAGAGACAGAGATAGAGACAGAGTCAGAGATGCCTTCATAAGTGCCCAGTGCACTCGATATCAGCAAAACGAACACGAAATGTGAATGTCTAGTAATCTTAAAAAGAAACAGCAACAACAACAACGACAACGACAACGGCAGCATTGAGAAGTGCAAACGACAAGCGAGCAAACAAGAAGAAGAGAGGCAAAAATACAAAAAAAAAACTACCAACTAAATTCCATTTCATAGTCATGAGAGCAGCACACAAGGTTCTTCCTATATCAGTCGATTTTGGCATTTATATGTATGCGTGTGTATGTGTGTGTGTGTGTGTGCGAGTGTGTGTATATACACATACACATATAAATATATATACGCGCACATACAAACATATGCCAGAGAGTAGTATACAACAAAAAAATAAAAGCTTTACGAAAAGCTTTCATTTACTTTTGACTTTGCACCACAAAGCTCACGCGCGTGTTCTCTCTCTTTTGCTCTCTCGAGCTTGCTCAGTTGCGAGGCAAAACCTGCGCCGGCGAGGGTCGTTTGATAGCAGTTTATTGGCGGTGGGTGTTTTAGTCAGAGCATGACCTCAGCAAGAGAGCGGGAGAGAGCGAGCGAGAGGAAGAGCGAGCGCAAGTGCGAGAGAGAGCAGTTGCTTGCTTAATGCGCTCATTTATAAACAATAAACAAAAATAGTGGCGCACATGTTTTTAATTGACTTTTGCTTTGCAAAGCTCAATGCAAAGGCAAAATCAAAACATATGTTGTGCGCGAAAGCGAGACAGAGATACATTTTTATATGTGAATACATAAGCACACCAAGTATATAAAGAGAGAGAGGAAAAGAGAGCTAAAGAGAACTAGACAACTTATTTCAATGCTGACTGCAATGCACAAAATTGTTAGCAAATTTTTAAGCACAATTCCAGCTAAGGTGCTAAAATTTAAACAAATTCAAACCAAAGTACAAACATGTCTAAGAGACGGCAAGTGAGAGGGAGCGAGAGAAACGAAGAGAGGGAGAACAGAGAGTAAACTGAATAAGTATGTATTAAATGCCGCAAATCAACGAACTTAATTCAGTCAAATAAATCTAGTATTTGTTGTTCTTGTTGTTATTTCTGTTTTATTGACACTCTGCATCAAACACGTACTTTGCCTAATGTGACCTCAACTCAAGCAAATGTTCAAGAGTATTGAGGAAGTTGTCTATGACATTCTCATTGTTGGTTTTGTTGTTTTGTAAAAGCTCTTTTCCCATTCGCTTTTTGTGTTGTGTTTAATTGTGCGTGTTTATCGTTTATACTTTAAAAACTAGTAGGTAGTTTACTTTAAATATTTGTTGATTTAAATAAGGTCACAGATACACACATCTACGGTTGAAACACGCGCACTTTGAGCCGGTTACAAAATTGATTGAAAACGAACAACGACGTACGATATTTGACCTTTGAACAAACCCAAAAAAGTAACACAGATGTCTTTTTACGCGTATGTATGTAGTTGGTTAAATCAAATATTAGTTTAGTTTAGTAATATCCGTCGTATAGATTAGACGTGTTCTGCGAGACAGCGACACAAAAAAGCACACAAACTTAACGCTATGCGCAGCAGCTGACGACTGAGGGAGCTTTTTTCTTGGCTTTGCGCTTGGCTATGTGTGTGCGAGAGCGCATTGCTTTTGCACCTCCAACCTCTGACTTTGCCGCTGACTTTGTTTTTGTCTTTGCGCCTTGAGCTTTCTGTGTTTGCGCTCTCAGCTGTCGCCGTCTAATGAGAAACTAATGCTTTGTCAGCAGGGAGCAAGGATTATTATGCCAGACTTGGAAAGTTGCATTTGTTAGTGGACCCAAAAGCCAGGGTTCAACTACAGTCGAACTTCCCCAACTCGAATCACCATTATCCGAGAAAAAAATTCGAGTTAGGGAGACTTCAAATTTTTTTTTTGTTTTTTAAATGAAACTACAATTTCATTCATTCATAAATACATTGCAAACTTTTCTTGTTATTTTTAACAACAAAAATTCCAGTTTGTTTGAAGACCTGTCGATAATCTCAAAAATTGGTTCTATCGTTCTTTTGCTATATCCAGAAGACGTTCCCGATTCAAATGACATAATTAATTTTAAATTTTTTAAAGTAATGAAAACTGTTTTCGATGAGATACATTTTTGTTTAGCCACTTCATTTTTTTTTTGGTTCACTTTTGAATTTCTTAACAAATATGTTAAGTTTAAATATTTCTTAAAGAGATAAACATTTTAATACACGTGCTGGTGCCATGGTTAATAATCTTGAGCTGATAAACTGACAAAGAAGTACATTACGAACATCTTTCCTAAAGCAATTTTACAAGCTTAAGTAATTTTTGATGCAATATTCTATCATATATCATCACCATATGCTAATGTATATCAATATTACATATCCAAACGAGCCGGTAACAAAAAGATTAAATAGAAACGAAAAAAAATTTTAACTTTATTGGGGATTTTCCCGAAAAATTCGACTTACAGAATTACGGGCCAATATTTTTGTTCGAGCTAAGGAGAAATTCGAGTTAGGGAAGTTCGAGCTAGGGAAGCAGAATTGTATGAAATTTGCTCAGTAAACGCTATTGCCACTCGATTTTGTTCGAGTTAGAGAAAATTCGAGTTAGTGAAGTTCGAGTTAGGGAAGTTTGACAGTATTATTAAGGACAAAATACTTAAATTAACTTTATATCAAATCATTGTAATAGTATTTCAGATGATTTATCAGATACTCGTTCGAATTAAGCAAACTTAACAATGATTGCACATTGATTTGTAGTAACAGTGGTTGATATCGACATGTAGTTCTAAATTTTATTATTATTCAAGTTTTGGAATTACATACAACTTTAACTTAATTTTTAAATTCATCAAACAAAATGTATACTATTTATAATGTAGAATGACATCTCTTGCCGAGTTATCACTGTAGTTATCGCTGATTAACTCACCTTCTATAATTGTTGACAGCTATCGCTGTCCTATCCTGTCACTGGCTTCACCGACTGAGCAACCTTATTGATAATGATATCTTTTGTATGTAGATTGATACGCAAGTCGCAAACAAGAACAAAACTACCTGGAATCCGAGTCTGTAATCATATTGAATGAAGCATATAGTTATAAATCGATTATCTTCAATGAGATACATATTAATATTAAGTATACTTCAAATGGAAATGCATGTTATCAGTAAGTAGCGTTTAATAAACGTTCGTGCATTTTCATCGCAAGTAAATACATACATATGTACATATGCATGAATGTATTGTACTTGTGCACTTGCACATATTATTTTGCATAAAAAATTAACGTATAAAAAAAATGCGCAAATCGGTCTTTGACTTTTTTCGCTGTTGCTGCTTGATATTCTTGTTGTTATTGTTGTTGCTGTTATTCCCTTTGTGCTTGTGTCGTTGCCTTTTACTCCCCTCAGAAATTAAAAAGTTTTAAAAACAAAAATAAACAAACAGAAAAATTGCTGAACAATTGAGCTTATTCAACTACGGAATACCCATTAACTAGCTTAAATATTCAAAATTAAATGGCAAACAAACTAAAGAAAGTGTAGCAACTTTTAAGAATTTGTTAAACGAATATTATAAAGTAACTTTCTTAACAAACAGAAGATACAATATGTGCCATTGTCATCTAACTTTTCAGCTCATTTATTAATCTATAAGATACCAGATACTAGCTTTAAATGCGCTGAAAAATGTTTAAGATATATCTGGTATCTCATACCACACTAAGAGTATCTAATAGTCGAGCATTCATACTTATTTATTTGAAATCTCATAGTAAAACAAACAATTTTAAAATATGTATATTATCCAAACAAAATTCAATCGTTTAACCTATGAATTCTTATAATAGTTATAAGTAATTACACTACGCTTTAAGTTTGACTTCAAGTTGAGTGGAAAAAAAATCGGAACTACAACTTTAAAATGTAAAGAATTTCAAATGTTTATAACAAAGTGGAATTTGACACTTTACTCAAATCATGATTCACAGCAGTCGCAAAACCATTTTGCGACCCACAAACGTATGTCGAACAAGTGCACAAAAATGTATTTAAATAATATAATCACATTAAAATCATTTCAGTTCTTATTGTATCTCTATCTTTCTCTTTATTTACATTTTAAAAATGTTCTCGGAATATCGATATTTATTCAATTGCTATCGATTCAATTTTCGATACTCTCTCTGCCAAATGTCAACAATTCTATCAATACGTTTGATGTAGTGAGGGGGTGGGCGGGTCAAGCGAGACGACGACACTGTTGTTGCGAAGCCGAATTCAATAAATTTGCATGACAGCGGGGAGACAAAGATTTGGGTTCCTGCATGTTCAGATACCGCACACATGCAAGCAAACTCGCATGCAAGTTGTATTTGTACTGCATACATACAAACATGCATACATTCACAGACTCACACTCACCTTTGTAGATAGTTATTTTTCTTTTTGCGTACTTTTGTCAATTTGATTTACATAAGTCGTTGCAATTGCATTATTTGCTGGGCATTTGTTTTGTTAACAAAATAGAAACGATTTTAGTGCACTCTTTGACATTAATAACACAATATGGCGATATTGCTTCTTTCACTTTTTTTTCAGGCCAACTTGTATGAACTGCGCCACACACGCACACACTCTTGACGACACACGACGACGACGACGACGACACAAGACGATGACAATTGACCGAATTGCATCGGTTATTGCACTACACTTGACTATGGATTATTTCTAAACGAAATATGGGTAAACTGTATTGCAATAGGATTATTATTTAAAATATTACAGGTAAATACGAGACGAATAAAGCCAGCGTACGCGCTGCGCTTTTCATTCCATGCTGCGGCACTCACAAACACACACACAAGTACGTTGAATGTCTGATTGTGAGTGGGCGCATTGACGATCTGGTAGCACCAGCGATCAAAGCAACACTGCAACCAGCTGGCAAAGCAGTCAGCAATTATCGAAAACGACATTAGAAATTACAACGAAGTAGACAAATTTTCCCTATACTTGTTGTTTGTTTTAAAAAACAAAACAAAAAATTAGCATAGGGCGTTCAAAGTACGATAACAAATAGCATGCCTGCTAATTAAAATCAAAGTGTACGGAGAAATTCTGCGTAATAATCTGGCAGCCTTCTGATAGATTGTGGTGGCTGGACGATAAATCGATACATTCTTCGCGAGCTGATGAAAAAATCAACTAAAAGGCAGTAAAATCAATTAAATTATAGAGCTGAGCTGGCTATTTAGTTAATCTAAGCAGATATCAAAGACTTAAGAATTAAGTAGCCAGACAGCTCGTGTGAAACCGAAATAAAGGTCTTATAAATATTTACAAGAAAGGTGCTAACGAGCACGAGCAGGCTGTGTGTGCGTGTGTATTAGTACGTGTTCCAATAAAATTCGTGTATACGAGTATTAGTACATACACCGACTGCTACTAACACTCGCGCAGTTCTTTTTTTTTTATTATTATAACTATTTATTGCACATATCATACGTGTGCGCTGAGCTCGTTTCGTAAACATCATACTACAAGTGCGTAACAACGGCAGCGGCAACGGGAACGGGAAGGGGAACCGACAACATGGAGGGCAACAAAGACGAGGCGCAGCGTTGTATCGATTTGGCTGTTCAGGCGCTGGCCGAGCGCAAAATTGATAAGGCCGAAAAGTTTTTGCTGAAAGCCGAACGTCTTTATCCCACGGATAATGCAAAGAGTGAGTACAAAAACAAATTAACACACTTAACATCCCATTTAACATGATAACATAATTACAGGACTGTTGGCACAGGTGAAAAGCACAGCCGGCAACAACAACGGCAGCAACGGCAAGGAGCGTCCAGCGGCAGCGGCAGATGAAAAGGACACGGGACCGCGTAAGCGCGTCAATTCAGATTCCAGAAATCAAGCACCAGATTACACCAACGATCAGCTGGAGGCAGTGCGTAAAGTCAAAAAGTACGTAAAATTATGGGAATTTTATAATCTAAGCGGCAACTCTTTAAAAAAAAAAAAAATTTATTAAATAGAGGGTATTTTATAATGAATTTAGGTGAAAGAATTTTTTGCGGGTCTCTTCTACTTTTTTTTTAATTGAATCTTGAAATTTTGATAAAAATTGCACTTTTTAGACCCCGTACTTTAAAAAAGTAAAGGGGTCTATTAACTTTGTCACAAAAAAAATGTGCGTAACAGGCAGAAATAGACGTGGCAGACCCCATAAAGTATATATATTCTTAATCAGCATCAACAGCCGAGTCGATATAGCCATGTCCGTCTGTCCGTCTGTAAGAGCGCCTAGATCTCAAAGACTATAAGAGCTAGAGACTCCAAACTTGGTATGTAGGTTCGTCTATATTAAGAGCAGATCGAGTTTGTTTTAGATTTTGGATCGGACCACTATATCATATAGCTGCCATAGGAACAATCAGTCGAAAATCAAGTCTTAGTATGCAAAACTTTTTTGCTGTTTGAGATATTTCAACCAAACTGACAGAATATGTATAACAGATGGTCCCATACATACTGACCAAATTTGATTGAAATCGGAGTACTATATCATATAGCTGCCATAGGAACAATCAGTCCAAATTAAGTCTTGGTATGAAAATCTTTTTGTTGTTTGAGATATCTTTATAATAAGTACGGGGTCTCCGACAGTCGAGTACCGCTCGACTGTAGCACCGCCGACTAGTTTGATGTTTCTTTTGTGTTTTACATGGTTTACATTAAAATTTCACAATTCAATTAAAAAAAAAGTAGAAGAGACCTGCAAAAATTTCTTTCAGCTAAAATCATTATAAAATACCCTCTAAAATTTTTTTTTTTTATTCAAGAGTTGCCGCATAGATAAGAAAATTACCGTCTACTTATTGAAATTGCAGCTTATAAAGTTTGTTTTCCGAACAGGTGTAAGGATTATTATGAGGTGCTTGGCGTTAGCAAAACCGCAACTGATTCGGAGATTAAAAAGGCATACAAGAAGCTGGCGCTGCAGCTGCATCCCGACAAGAATAAGGCGCCCGGTTCTGTGGAGGCATTCAAGGCATTGGGCAATGCTGCTGGCGTTTTGACCGATGCGGAAAAGCGCAAGAACTACGATCTTTATGGCATCAATGAGTCGCACAGCGGACATGGCAATGGCGGTGGACACCATGGACATGGACAGCATTATAATGATTATGGCTACTCGCGTGGCTTCCAGGCCGACATCAGTGCCGAGGAGCTGTTCAATATGTTCTTCAACGGCGGTTTTCCGCAACAAAATGTCTATATGCGCCAGCAGCGACGTCGGCAACAGGCACGCGAGGACAGAGATGTAAATAGCACGCGAAATTTAACTGGAAAACAAACGATATTTATTCTTTGTATTTGCAGACTAATAACTCATCTGCCTTGATCAATCTGTTGCCCATTTTGCTGCTCATTGGCT
Organism: Drosophila recens; assembly: GCA_037043495.1. Lineage (NCBI taxonomy): Eukaryota > Metazoa > Arthropoda > Insecta > Diptera > Drosophilidae > Drosophila > Drosophila recens. Next base: position 13,952 of record JBAMBJ010004019.1, read on the forward strand.
TGTCCATGATGTCGTCCTTCTTTATATCGGATCCCATGTACAGCCTAACGCCATCACAGTGAGTTCACATCAGTCTAATTTAAACTTTCTTTATACAATTAATTTTCTTTACTTTCTAATAGCAAATACTCGGTAAAACGCGAAACAAACGGTCTGAAAATTCCCTATTATGTGAAGGACAATTTCTATTCGGAGTATCAAGGATCTGTGGCACGGCTAGAGGAATCGGTTGAGGAAGATTTTGTCAATCATTTGAAGCACTCTTGCAGTCGAGAACGAAATTATCGTAAGCAAGAAATTCAACTTATACTGACTGTCATTAAATAATTTCCTACTCTTTGCTTTGCAGGCGATTCAATGCTGGCCAAGGCTCGAACCTTTGGGGATCGGGATCTGTATCGAAAGGCACAGAACATTAATACGCCCTCGTGCGAGAATTTGCAAAAGTATTTAATCACATGATTTCAATATCCGTAAAAACCTGAGAGCAATGAAATTTAAACGTGATTTACACACACATATTTCTTTCGTTTTGATTCTAGTTTTCTCTGTGTAGTTGTTATAAAATGATTTTTTATCCTAAATTGATTGTTATAGTTTATATATGCTCCTTTTCCTACACACACACACATACATAAGTACACATCAAATACCAATTCAACATATTTATGCATAGATTTAATATTTGAAAGTCTTTGTTCTCGTCAACATTAAATGGTAAATGTAAATGTTGGCTGAATTGATGATCCTTTGGAAGGGATTTAGGCTTGCACTTGATAGTCAATATTTAAGGGGACAGATTGCTAAATAATGAATAAACTTTAAATACATAAACAAAAATACACTGTGTTCTTCAACTCATTAAAAAAGACAAATGTTGTGTTTAAAAATTGGTTTGTTTGTTTTTTTTTGTTTTTACTAGTTTATAAATGTACAAATAAAGCAGTGTTATGCTAAGTAAAAGAAACAGACGGTGGCGAGTTCAGAGCCAGTCTCGGTCCAGTCCTGATCCTGGTCAGCTGACGACTGTCTTTAGTTGCTAATGATGGCCTCAAGGGCAGCCACCACATCGCCGCTCTGCTCCCGAAGCACCTTTTCAGCCTGTTCCTTGCTCACGAGCAGCTCGTTCATCTGCACGAAGAGAGAGAGAGAGAGTGTGGATTGTGGATCGTAAGCAAACAATACAAATATACTCACAATCAGTTCGATGTCCTCCTTCTTCACCTGCACCCTTTGCAGCTCCTTCTCTCTGGCCACCCGCAGCTTGTTCTCTTTGCTGCGCTGATTGCCAAATTGCTCCACAGCCTGGAAAGTTAATAAAAAAATGTTAAATTTAATAACATTACATGCCAGTCTTTATATTTATATTTACACTTGAGATATTCGCGGCAGAAATCTCCTTCTCCTCCGCGTAGTCTGTCACACGCTCCAAGTCGGCGGCGCCGCCATCGTGACGCGTTTGCTTCTTTTGCTTTTTGTCCTGCTCTTGGGAATCATCCTCGGCTTCACCTTCGGCCTCACCGTTCACCTCAACTTCGGGCTCTGTCTCCGCCATGCTGCAAACTATTCTTATTTCAATTTAATAAGATACTCAATTATAATAATTTGTAGCCTCGTGCGACTGTTTTTTTTTTTTTAACAGAGTTGTATCGAATCTAGAGGGGAGAAACATCGATGTCGCGGATGCTTGCAAAATATCGGAACCATCGGTGTTTGGTAGGCCACTATCGAATGTTTTTATATACAACAAAAATAAACAATCCTGATAATTACGGTCCTCTAAAATATTGGAAAGAAAGAATACAACCCCTTTTGCAGGTGAGATTTACAGATTTAAAAAGCCGTGTCCAACAAATTTTTTGTGTTTCAACACAACACACCAGCGTTGCCAAAATTAGTCCGTTAAAAATATGCCAGATTTGAATAGTCAAATTTTAAAGAAATAATAAAAATTATGGTACTGCTTTTTTAAGCAAACTTTTATTTTATTTCTGAATAAGAAGGTTGAAATAAAATAACAGAATGCTTAAAAACAGTACCATATTTTTATATTATTTCTTCAAAATTTGCTTATCATCCGAAAAATTTGACAAATCTATCAGAAAATATGCCAAATTGGCTGATTGCATTGGCGAAAAATAAAATCAAGGTGGCAACCTTACAATGGTGGCCGCCATCAACGATAGTTTTGATATGTGGCAGCCTTCTTTTCGTAAAAACCAAACCTAGGTGGAGAATCTTATGCAAACAGACAAGAGGTGGCGCACCAAGTGTGTCAATAGTGGATTTTTTTCGTAGTTTCTTAAATTTGTGGGTGAGCTTGCAAACTATACTGTTAACTTTTTTAGAATATTGTTGACTTTCTAATTTTTTAACGTAAAGTAGTATTTTTTGTTTATTAAATTGAACAGCTTAACAGCGATAGCAGTGAATTAGCATAACATCTTCAGGTAGGCATAGGTTTGTGTCTTGGGTTAACAGTTTCTGGAATAGCAAAGATTTCCAATTTGCGCGAGAAATTTGAAATGAAATTTTTGAAGTTATCAAAAATTAATTAAAAAAAATTGAGAAACAATTTAAAAAAAATAAAACAAAATACAAATTTGCAAAATAATAAAGTTCATTCTAAAATTGGTTTGGAGCATTTTGTTTTGGGCTCAATCCGATTTTTTTAAGTGGCAACTGTGAATGTTTGCCAAAGAAATAAGAGATTTTTTTATTTGTATAACCTGATATTCATAGAGAGGGTATCATCATTTATATACATATTTCAGTTTGCTGAAATTAAACATTTTTATATTGGAAAGGAAAGAAAGCTGCTCACATAATAAACAGAATTGAGACCACAAAACTAATTAAAAATGTCTCGAGCATAAAGTTGAAAACTGTTCCCATATAACAAACACACGTAAATAAGAAATATGTATGTATGTATTTTCTATGTACATATTTTTTTCTTCTGTGATTCCCCCTTAACTCTTGACCAGTTTTAACTCTGCGAATTTTGTTGTGGTTTTAAATTTTAATTATAAGTTTAATGCCAGACATAATGAGATTCTCACACATCCTAGACTGCTCTGGGGGTTGAGGAGAGGGGTGGGGAGTGAGAAAGTATCCTTATGGAAATATCCTAGTTTTCCCACCCATTGAGCTGGTTGCTCGCTGCGGGCGGTGTCCTGAACCTGTGTCCTGTTGACATAATCGTTAGCCATCATGATTAATTTAATTGTCACTTTGACGCAAGTGAGACACATCTCTCTCTGTGTCTCTCTATCTCTCGCACTCTCACCCAGTCAATCTGTGCTTTTCTCACACTCTTGCACTTAACAGAAAATCAAGATTAATTAACATCTCGACCATGGGCGGTCAACATCATTTGTTAGTGAAACCCCATTTTAACAGGGGCAGAGTGAAAGGGGAGGGTGAGGTGGGGGGTTGGTGGAGAACATATGTGAACTTTTAATGTAATTTAATTTGATTTTGCCACACTTTAAGTCTTCTTTTTTTTAGGGGGTAGGCGCCACAATTTGTTGCCTGCATTTCTCATGCAGCACGCGTTCTGAGCCAAAAAAGAGTTTGTTTATTGCACTGCCAACTGATATGCATATATGTATATGTGTATATATATGTGCATGTGTTTGACTGTGTGTGTGTTGGCGCAACAGGCCGCACATTTAAAATGCTTGCACCCGTATTCAGTCATTTTCTTGCCAGCACAAGTCGAAGCTGCTCTGCGTTTGCCAATTGCCAATTGGAAATTAAATTATGCCGCTAATTAACACTGACACACACACACACGCACACACACACACTCACACGTGCACATAAATTATGGCTGGCAATTTTGGGGCTCATTGTGGTTTTTGGCCGCACAAATTGCGCATTCGCCACGTTGGCCGTCCAACAAGCACGTTGCATATTGTGAAGCGACTTTTCCATTTCCCATTTGCCATTTCCCCCATTTTGCATGTGCCACTGAGCGTCCGCATTCACACAGTAAATTTTTCGGGGCAGCAACATGCGCTGCCAATGGTGGGTGGGGGTGGAAACGAGAGGCAGAGACAACGGAATGTGGCAAGGACAAAGGGAGGACAGAGGACGAGGACAGAGGGAGTTCTGCCTGCTGTTGAAAGTTTCCCGCGTGTTGTAATTGAGCTGCATTGTTTGTGGGCTTGAATTTTGTTGTCTGCTTCTGTTTTTTTTTTTAGAGGAGGTTTTGGATTTGTTGCAAGTGTTGTTAAGGGCTGAAAAGTTTGAGTTGATTTAAAAGTTAATAGGGTTATTGAAACTGTTGACCCAGTGACAAAATATGAATATATGTATATAATTATTTTAATAAATTAAGCGTAGACTAGTGATATCAATCCATATTGTGAATCGAGTGTTTGACTTAAATTTATAAATCGCTTAATAATTCTAATACTTACATATGTATGTCGAAAATCACAACAAAATGTACATCATGTAAATCATAACTTTGCTAAACTGATCCGATTTGTGAAGTTTAAATGAATGATATGTCATTTTTTTTTGTAAAAAACTTACCAAATATTTTTAGCTGTAGCTACTTTTCATTAATCAGACATACTAGCTTGTAATTACAAATTTAAATAATGTTTGGCTTTTTTTTTAATTTTTTTATATGTAATCTAATGTTATTAATCGAATTTTTCAAACTATTCACAGACTTATACACATTTTAGTCGTTTTTATTACACATATTGAAAAGTTAAAGGATGTAGTAACAATTTCTTCTTGGAAAAGCGCTGCATTTCCCAGAAAATCGTCTGGACAGTCTGGTGAATCCGTACAGACAAGCAAGAAATTGTTTTCCCTTTTTAAATCTAGGAATGAGAATTGCAGCAGAGTATTAAGACAGTTTCTCAGTTGGGAATCTAATTTTATAAGTTTTACTTTAGACAATTAAACGGATAAAATTGATTTTGTTTATGATATTAATCTAAACGTTTCAAAAATTAATTCGATATGAATTTTTGAGATTACTTAAATTGGAAGTAAAATAATTACATAAGCAACAATTGAAATATTTGTATTTGAATTAAAAATTTGCTTTTCAAACTAAGAATACTTTCATATATATTTATTCATTATAATTTGCTAAAAAAAAATAAATAAAATATAAATATTTAAAATAACTCTCATTTTATATTTTTAACTTAAATCAAATATAGCTCTTAATATTGATTTTTACTATACAAATTGAATGCAATTATATTCGGAATTGTTTGATTTCTCAAACTCTTAACTTTCATTTGCTGTTCTTGGCTTAAAGGATTCTAAAGCCACTGCTTGAATCTCATCAATTCAGATTTGCATCAAAATTCTGGAGTCACCTGCCAAAAATCTGCAATTGCACTCTGAATTTGCGGGCTTTGATTTGTTCGTAGACTGAGTGTGTGTGTGTGTGTGTGTGTGTGTGTGTGTGGTATCGATTTATGCTGCCAGTCATGTTGCAATGATGGTCAGCTGTGGCTGTGACCAATGTCATTTGCCAGTTGCCAGTTGCCATTGGAAGTCAATAAATAAATTTGCATAGCAAATAAATTAAGAAAATGCAATTTTCAAGAACTGTTGCAGAGAGAGAGAGAGAGAGAGAGAGAGACACACACAAAGCGCAAATTAAATTGGATATGTGATGCACAATGTGGCAAGGACATTCAATCGATGTGTGTGCTTCACCCTTGAGTGTCCTTTGGCATGCATAATTTGATACCAACTCAATTATGGCTAATAACACTTGAACAGCGGCTCAAAATGCGTCAATTGCTTCTGCTTCAATGAGAAAATGGCCAGAAGGGTGACTGCCCCAAAAGGGGGTGATGAAAGGGGGATTGGCCAGTTTGTTAAGTTGCTGCTGCCAAACTTTGGTTTATTCGCAAATTGTCCAACAGAAAATAATTGAGCCATTGAAGGCGGTCGCTCGAGTGGTCAGCAAAAGTTCGAGAACTGTAACTGTAACTGTTACAGATACAGATACAGATACAAGAAACTTGCTCCTTGCTGCTTGCAGTAAGGATGCCAAAGGATATACCGAAGGATATTGTGTGGCGACCTATTGACGACCTTTATCCCTGTACTGTGTACATAAACCATAATCGCAATTGGCAAGTGGCCGTCGACGTCGCCGCCACTCGAAATATTCAGCTACGGCACTGTCATGCTTGGCAGGACACGCAGGACACACACAGGACACACACACACGCACACACAAACACTGAAAAAAAGTACTGGCAGTAGAGCAATTAAATTTGATATTTATAAACTCCACGCAGTTCAAGTTTGTTTCAAATTTTTGCCCTTTTCGCCTCCGTAAATCATAATCACACGCGCAAAAAACACTACGTATTTTTTTTTGGCAATTAATGTTAGCTACTATTATTAGCTATCAATCTACTAAATTGCAACAAGATCGGACAAATAGAACGATGGTAATGACTTTTTTTTTTTTTTTTAACAATAACAATAACAATGTTTATTAGACAAGTGTGGAATCCGTACATTCAAATTAGTGACATAACCAACACAATTAATATATTAAAAAGAAGACCTAACCTGTTGCTAAACGCAAAGGATTTACGATGAGCTCAGATAGTTATGATGGTAATGACTGATTTAAGTTTTAAGCAATGTAAGTGCCTAAAAATATGCAATATAAAATATTGTATGTTTATTTATTAAACTAAATCGCAACAAGATCAGAGAAATAGAAAGATTTATATTTTTAAGCAATGTTAATGCCTAAAAGTATGCAATAAAAAATATTGTATGTTCATTTAAAAAAGTTATGGGTATCCTATTGTTGGGAACTTGACTATAGCCTTACCTGCTTGTTCAGTTGTTTCGCCGCAAATGTTTTAACTATTTATTTATTTAATTTCAACTGAAAGCAGTTGAAAATTAAAATAAGATTAAGTATCTCAATATAATATTGATACAATTTGGATTACATATAAATTTCGATGTAAAATAAAAGGATAAAAAAGACATTAAATATTGAATGTGTTGGAATCGGAAAGTGTTCTAAAATTTATTAAATGATCCAACATTTGTTGCATAGATTGCGGAAAATCCAGAAAGCAGGGATCAATGGTAGTACAAGTATTAGTATCAGTAAGCTTATGGATTTCTTGAAAGAAATGGGAAAAGTTAAAGAAAGAACTCAAGGAGGGACTCCATTTGATATTATGCAATTGAATTAAATTCTTAAGACTTTTCTTTTGACTTTTCTGCCATTTTATTTCGTAATTTGTGTTTATGTTACACATTAAAATCTGAAAATAAGAAACGATATTTTTCTCTGTGTACAGAGAGTTAGAGCGACAGGACATTTGCCAGTTAGCTGGACGTTGGTGTAACGCATTGAACGGATGCGCTGCTCATTCATTTAAAACTTGTCTGCAAGTTGCCAAGTTCCCAATCCCAATCCCTATCCCAAATCCTCTCCAGCTCCTGCACAAGGTGCAAACACACACACTCGAGTACTCGTAAAGTCCTTGCTTCCGTTTCCCTCACCCTTTCAGCACTTCTTTCTGTGCTCCTTCTCCTTCATCTTCGATTGCTTTGCTGGCATTTTGCAACTTTTGCGTTTAACAATTTCGCTTCCTTCCGCTGGCTAAACGGCGCCAGGTTGTCGTGGAAATTTGTTTTAATCGTCATCTTTGCCATCTTCTTCTCCTACTCTTCTACCCCCCCTGCTCCCTCTTTCAGCCCCTCGCTCTGCCAAATTGTCCGCAAGGTTCGTTGACGTTCCTCTATAAGTTTCTCTGCTTTTTTCGGTGGCAACTCCTTCGCTTATCGATGGCCTGTTCAATATTTTATTAGTGTCCTTAACGGCAGCCTGAAGAGTAGGAAGAGGAGTGGTGAGGGGGAGGGGAAGAGGGGACAAAGGGCGCCACAAACGTGTACCTTACTCGATTTTTTTTGGTTTAAGTTTTCTGCATGTGTCTGCCTTTTCCCCCTTTTGCCTTTGAACTTTGATTTCTTACTTCGTTGCGCAATAAATTTTTATATCCTCGCATTCCCGATTGGAGCGAGAGTCCTGCCTTAATGTCGGCCATTTAGCGAACTTACCTAAATGAAATAGCCTTGTCTCCGATTAGAACGGGTGAGAAGTGGGTTGTGGACGAGGCTTGAAGTACTTTACTTCCATTTGAGTTATGCCCCGTTCGTTTGCTCTCAGCATAGACAATCAAGCGCCTATTGACCCTAAAGTACGAGTACTTCAGGGCATTCAAATGAGCCAAAGTATTCATTTTACTTCATACCCTGCAAAGCAGTCAGAAACGAGCATCCTTGGACATTGTTTAATATACAACAGCTGTAAAATTACAAAAATTTCACAATTTGTGATTATGAAATTATTATTCTATGCATATTTATTATTATTTTTATTTTATTTTTAATTATTCAATCAATAGTAAGAAACATTCTAGTACATTTTTATTTATTTTTTCTTATAAACTAATAAAGCATTCGTTTTTTTTTTAATTATGATATAATAATAATTTTTAAAAAGGGTTTTCAAAATTTGAGAAAACTCAGAATTACAAACAGTTCAAATATTTGTGGTTACCTTAAAAAATGTTTTCTTACGAGATACCCAGAGACTGTTTTAGTACCTTTGGTTATACAAGATTGTTCAGAGCTATGCGATACTTTAATTTAAAAAGTATACTTCGCTCATACCTGTTAAATAATTATTTATTATGTATTATTTCTTGAGTATTCGGTTTTTTTTTTTTTTTGCTACTTTGCTACCTTGATTGTGAAAATTTAAAATAATTTGATTTTTACTAAATAGTCATAAATAAATAATTGATCAGAAATAATCAGAAAAAAATCAAAAATAATCCGAATTCTCAAAAAGATTATTTTTGATTATTTTTGATTATATTTGAATATATTTGAATAATTGTAATAATTTTAGATAATTTTTAATTTTTTGTAATCGTAATCATTATATAATCACAAATATAGTCACTACGTCCACTATAGTCCAATTGATTAGTAATTCGAATTTAATATATAAAATTTGTAATATTTTTTGTTTATTTTCAAGGCATAAACTTATACTCTGTACCTTAAAATCTTATTGAGTGCATAAAATACAGATTAACTTTGGGTAGATCTTGCATAACTATCGAGCTATCTACAGAGTATCCTGACATGAAGCAAATTTTTTACTAAAATAACTTCGTTATACTTTGGGTCACATTTATATCATCTCTTTTATATATGTACCAACAATTGCAGCAACAACAATGACAATGACACTAACAACAATGTTATGCAACTGCAAAAACTTTTCGGAATATCTCTTCATGTACTTGGAAATCGTGTCGCATTTCGAATGCTCTTATCAATGAGCTTTTGCACTTTGGCTAAATGTTTGCTTATCTCACTTCAAATGTGTCTAAGAAAGAGAGAAAAAGACAGATAGAGAGTTAGAAAAAGAGCGAGATATGGGGTGAGAGCTGGGGGTCTATATTTTCGCATATTTTATGGCGTGCAACAATAAAACTGTCTGTAAGCGCCATTTCTCCCACCACATACCACCCCATCCCCCTGCCCAACCCTCCCTTGATCCAACCCCTTTGCCGTACATTTAAGTTTAAACGTTATTATTGTCGCCTGACAGTCTCCACAATTTGGCGTAATGTGTAATATTTCTTCTTTACAACCGAACTACGCATCCGCCCAGAATCAACTTGGTTATAAGGTAATCATTGATGGCGGAGTAAGGGAGATAGAACTACAGATATAGATAGGGTTGCTTATGATAATCAAAAGCGATACAAATGTAAAAAAAAAGTTTTGCATACTTTTGTGCGTCTTTTAAATGGATTCGAAAGGGAAGAAGGCGAATATCCTTTCATATATCATTTCATTTACAGTTTCCCCCTTTTAAGTTCAAAGCTTCTAATCAATTTGATACGTCTGAAAATTTTTTCTTTTATTTTTCTAATATTTTTCTATTTTTGAAAATGAAGTTTTCGCTTAGCTGCAACTAATTAAAAACGTAGCTAAGCTGGTAACTTAACTAAGCAGTTGAGAGCAACAAAGAGAGGGGGAAAGAGAGAGGGAGAGAGGCGAGACGACAGGTGCTGCGGCAAGAAGTCAATATAGAGAAACAGAAAGAAAGATGGAAAGAAAGAGGGGAAAAAAAAACCAACTAATGACTATACATCATTTGAACAATCAATCAATTTAAGCATAGTTAATCCAAACGAATCATGTTACATGCAACGGTGGGAGGAGCACAGTTGAAGAGAGAGGGGGAGAGGGAGAGGGGTTAAGGGGCAGAGAGTTCAGGGCTACTCGCTTGACTTGAACCAAACTGGAAATCTTGTGATATTAATCAGTCTATTAGACACGATTTGTTCCATCAGATGGGAGAAGTGCTCGCTCCGTCGACATTGGCGCACGATTATTCAATCAGAGCTCGGACTCGATGGACGCTCAGTTGGTTGCCCAGTTGCCCAGTCGAACCCCAAACTCATGGCCCAGCTTAAAGTTGGACACACACACCTCCTCCTCAGTGACCCCCCATCGACCAACAGTTTTAGCAGGCAACATGATGACGATGTGTGTGTGTGTTCCAGTGTGGGAGCAGTTGTAAGTCTGACATGTGGCAAGTGTTGTGGGGTTAATTCGCGCGTACTTTTATACATATGCATGTATGAGTTAATGTAGCTATGGGCGTGTATGTGTTTCAGGGCCAACAGGCTTTACATCAGGTTAGTGTGTGACCTTGTTACGCCTAAGGTATAAGCCAACAAATGTTTCATATTTTCTGCAAGTCAATTTAAATACAAAATCTTGTAAGCTTTAAAGAGAGAGGTTTTTAAAAAAATATTCAAAGGGAAATTTTCTTGGTGAGCCAATTACAAA